>WBNO01032547.1:46029-60805 GCA_013400575.1 Peucedramus taeniatus | reverse complement strand
TATTAAAAATGGTAAGAAAGACAACGATCATATCAAATTTATACTTTGGAGTATAGTGATACAGGACAAAGTGGCACATGACTGAATACTGCAAAGAGTCTAGGAATTATGAAGGAAAAGTGATCTCTCTCTTACTACTGAGGGGCAAACTGATCCTTTTCTCCATTTTGAGACAACAGGAGGTATCCAGGCCATTATAGCCAGAGAAAGGACTAAGAAATTCAGTGCATTGACTCTACTGCTATCAGTAAAAACCAAGTCATTCTCATCTGTTGTAATCAAGTGTAATTAGGTAAAAAATTAGCAAGTGAGTATACTTCAGGCTTGTTCTGTTAGCACTGGACTTTGTTTTAGACCTGTTTTTCCAGTTTTATTGGCTTGACATGCTTTGAAAGAGGCCATTTCTGTCCGTGACCCAGGACATTACAGATGTTTATTGTTCCTATTTTAACAAAATCACAAGGTGTAGGAATAAAATGGCAAAAGAGAATAAGCAGCAAAACTGTAACTAATAGCATTTATTAGCTCATTCTGGTATTAATGAAAGTACAGTTTAACACCAATGTTGCTTTTTTGTCTAGTCTAATGACAAATTTTCTTATTGGATTCAAATTTCACTCTTGTAACAATTATTATTGTAACAATCATGGTCTTCATTTTGCTGGGAAAAAAAGTGTGATGATTACCACCCAATGGGGACAGATGGGGATTAGACTGCTATACAAAAGAATGTGTATATTTGTAAATTTAGTTCTTTTGTCTGAAAAATTAATTTAAAAATTGACTTGAAGACTTGATAGATGTTATGCAAATGAGACTGGCACAAAAGTTTTGTTTGTTTTCCCTCTAGTCCCACAGCTCTGTGATTTCAGAGCTCACCACAGCTCTCAGCCCTGCTTTGATTATCAGACACCAAGCACATTCTTGGAGCTGGTTCTCTCAGACCAGACCCTGTAGGGTGTGGAAAGGGAGCTCAAATGTTGGCAAGCAAGGACCCATCTAATTATTTATCTCATGAAGTAAATGTCTCAGTGCTCAGTGTAATACCTCTGCATAGTGGCTGTTCTGCCTGGATTCAGGTGCTGCATTTGTTGCCTGTACATGCTATGGACAGCAAAGCTCTCCTGAGTACCTGAAGGGCCTGGCCCTGTGGTGTGGCCCTTATTTGAACTCAGCAGATAAGGAATAGTCAATATTTTAAACTGCAGAGTTCAGAACAGTAACCACCTTCTAGCATTAAGGATTTACAGATTTTATTTTAATTATGTAAAAGAACAAGTCAATTCAGAATAGCACTAAACTTTTGTTTGCAATAAATATCTTCCCTGTCTCCTTTCCTCTAACATACTTATTCAGATGGATCTTTCAATCATGTGTATACAAAAAACTTTCAAGACAATAAATAAATTGCAAGAGTGGGGAAGGGAAGATAGTTTCCCCCACTATGGGGGGAAGGAGTTAACTGACTTCCCATAACAGAAAAGTCTGCGAGTCCAAGGTACTGCAATCATAATGCAGAGGCAAATAATAGCATCAGTTATGAGATAACACAGTCTTCCTCCAGAAAATCTTTGAAATTTATAGTTCAGTTACAAAAGTGTGGTGGGAATGATCATAAGGAACCTCAGTCTCTGAAAACATTAACCTGAACTGAGGCAGAGCTGTACAACTGAAAGCAGGGAAGGAAAGAGGTGCGATCTGAAAAGGCTGGCAAAGATTTGCAAAGAAAATACATAAATATTAATGTTTTTCTTCTACATAGAAGAGACTCCAGAAGGTCTTAATGTATGAAGTAGTACCTGAAAGGAGCAATGGAGACAATGAGCATTGCTGCTCTAGTAATTTTTATTCCAACTATTTATTCCTGAACTGCAATCTCCAACAGCTGTGTCTGGATGAGGGGAGGGGAGGTTGTGGTTGGAGATCACTATCTGGGAGGAAAACTCCCATGAGTTTACACAAAGCACCATTTAAAAGCTGAGTGCACTGACTCAAAGAGAGTTTTTGGTTGGATTACACAGACAGAAAACTGGTAGATGTTTGGATACAGTATGACCAAAAAAAACCCCTTTGTTTTCATGCTATTAGGTTTTAAGTTATGGAAATTAATTAGAGACAGCTCAAGTAGGCAGATGACCATGTCTACATCTGTACCACTAAGTGAAACAGAAGCAGTCACTGATGGGCAATGCCCACACTTACATAGCTTTTGGCCATGGTTTCCTCTGGGCCCCCATCCAGCACTTATATAGTATAATTATTATTTCTGTAGCTAAAACTGTGTGAAGGCTCAGGTTTCAGTCTGCCAGACCAGTGTTTTCATAGCGTGAAACTGCACAAATGTGCTGCAAACCCCTGATGTGTACCATGTTGCATACCCAGAGATTCAGACACTGCTGGGACAGTGCTGGGACAGTCTAAGAGCAAGGAGCCAGCTCCAGTGGTTTAGTCATCTCTGTACTTTCTACTGGAAACAGTTCCCAGCCAATGCTATTCCCCTGGCATTATTCAGGACTTGCTGACTCAGGTCAAAACTATGCCAAAGAGTGTGTCACGTGATGGGATGATACAGGGCCCAGTGACAAATCTCATTGCCAGGTCCTGTTTTATTTTTCTGTTACATTGAAATACTTTCACTGAAGAGAGAAGATGGGATTTAGTACAAGAGGAGTACAAGGGATGACTGGATGCAGCTTTGTCAGCAATGCTTAGGGGATCAAGGTAGATAGGTACATGTACTCCTCCTGGCACTGCCTGTCCTACTCCTCAGGTGGCAAGACTTCTCTTCTCTCCCTGTAGCAGTGGCCTCTCTTGGACAGCAATCACAGCTCCACCAGTGCTGTAGTGACGGTGGCTTGCTGAAAGAAAGGACCGCGGGCAGAAAGATGGATCAGACAAGGGACTTTGTACAGAGATAAGGCAGTATTAATGACACAAAAGAGAAAATTCACAGAACAGTGTGTTTCATCTGCCAAAACATGTGATCTGGACCTTGTAGTCTCTGAGAAACCTCAGCAGAAACCAAGGTGGGGCTGGATTGCCGGGAGCTTCCCTGAAACTGAGCACTTTGCTCACACTAGGTTCAGCAACGGGACCATGCCAGGACTGATGTGGACTTCAGATTTTGTGACTCCAGAGCAGCCAGATCCAATATATGGCAGCCAAATACCTGTATTTCACTGCTCAAACTAAAGTCACATGCTTAGGACCTTGGGTAGCAGAACTAAGGTGACAACTGGTCTTCAAGGGGGGAAGCTTTTGAATCACGTTCTTAGAAGTTCAGTTCACAGGAAATTTCAAAATGTTCAGGTTTTGGTCCAAATCAAAACAAAGCAAACAAAAAAGGAAAAAAAAAAAAAAAAAAAAAAAAAAAAAAAAAAAAAAAAAAAAAAAAAACACCAAAAAACAACCAAAAACCAACCAAACAAACAAACAAAAAAAAATTGAATTGGAAATTCTCCTTTTAGGGCAAGTCAGCAGCAGGATTATTAGGCAAATGAAGTACAGAGCACCAGGTGAATCTCCATTCCTATTAGAATTGACTGTTGAATTTATTTGTCTCTGACCTGAGAGGCGACTAAAGCAGCTTTCTAAAATCAAAGTCAAAGAAAAGAGGCAATAATGTAACTATCAATATACCAAGGGAAAAAATTGGGAAGGAAGAGAGCAATTAAGGGTGAAGACAATTTTGACTCAAAGAAAAGGATTTTTGCTGGCCATGAATGCATTTAAGCATGAAATGCAATGAATACTGATAACTACAAGAAAAGCTGAGTTTTGATGCTACTCTCTCAAGATGCCTGAAATTTTACTTAAAATGGGCTCTGAGAGAGTTTGAGAGATTTAGATGACACAAGAGCTGGAAATTGTGCAGCCCTGTATATAAAATGCAGGGGACATGTTGAAGAATATCCATCTTCCCTCTCTGCCCATGTGAGTAAAGTTTAGAGTCAATGTGCACCTGTATCTCATGATTCCTAGTTGTCAGGATGTCTGCAGGCTCTTTATGTAATACTATGTGTTGGAGACCCCTGATTCACTTTTCAGGAGTTATTCAAAACTTCCCACACTGTTCTGGTTTTCCTGTCTCTAAACTTCATTAAAATCATCAGGTGTGAGGAAAAAATAAATGAGGCAGTCCCAACATATGAGTAGATATACAGTCATGACAATATTTTGTTGAGACCACTGAAATATGTACAGACCAAGGACAGTAATCTTACTATTGTAATCCTTACCTGCCTGACCCATCCCATTCTTTCCAGCTATTTCTCCACTGTAGATAAATAGATGGGGCTTGATGGTTTCAGTCCTGAAGGCAGCTATGAGCTGCCACTTCTTCTGCAGGGTGACATAAACAGTGTCTGTGCTGTACAAGTAACAGAAGCTATACTTTTTAATGAGACGTGTCTCCAGAATTACTAACTTCCCTCACATTTCCCTGTCCTTGGGTAAGTTAATGACTTGTTTCATATATTAAATTAAATTTCTAGGATGCAACAGGAATACTCCAGTGCCTCTCCATAAGAGAGAGAACCAGGCATGGATTGATCTGAGAGTGAGGTCAGAGGCAAACAGACCTTCAACCCTGAGTCCATAGCTGTGGCTGCTCACCTCCTCATCATGTCAGGCCAATGTCTGCACTAGGAGCTGCAGCTGAAAACTACTAATTCAAAATTATAAAAGTGGAAGATTGAATTTATGAAAATGGGAAACAGCAGTTTTATGACAGTTTCTTGCTAGATCACAACTTCTGGGGTTGAAGTCATTAGTGTTCCTGTTAAACAGCAAGTAGCACAACCCTCAACATAACAGGGACCTTCTCTTGGCTGTGTCAACTATTTTATGGGATTATTTCTGCACAGGCTATTTCTAGCTGTAGCTTGTGTCAGAGATTTGGGCTGGCTGGATATCCAAGTATCTGTTTACAAGCATCAGGATGGATGGAATGTTATCAAGTACAGTCAAAGGCAACTGGAAAGGACACATCTGTTGGTGCTCCACTTCAGGGATAGAATTATGATTAAAAATAACAAAACAACATTAGGTAAATGTTACTGCCATTGTTTGAAGCTATTTAAATATTGCAATTGCAGATGACTTAGAGGTTGCTATCTAAATTCCACTAGACTCAAGTAAACAATAAAAAATAAAAGCACAATGTCACTTCAAATTTTTATAAAAGACCTCTTTTCCCTTTGTGTTTGCTCTTTCTGATAGTCAGTAACATAATAATCCTGTAAAAATCTTTGAAGAAAAAGAACAGGGGGAAAATCTACATGTTTGGGTTTAATTTTATATAGCATGTACACTCTGTATGACTGCTTGTATGTGAACAGTTTGGATACATAAATCCATTTTGAACGAATTTAGTTTAAAAAATTGTGTGCACTGGGGAGGAATGTGACAAACCAAGTTGAAATCATGGGGAGATACAAGAAATCAACAACAGTAAGGATATCTAAAACATAACCACAAAAAATACCTTACTGGTAAATGGAGTTATGAGTAAGATAACTACATAGTAGGGCATGCTAACATTAAAGGACATAGCCCTGCAGTGGTGCTGAACTCCAGGCAAACGAGAAGTTTGGACTCACCAAAATCCTGTGGATGATGGTGAAAGAAGAGGAGGACTCAGCTGCGGCTGTCAGTAAACTAAACCACATGAACAGAGAATATGTAGTGGAGCCTTTATCATGAACAAATGACAAATCATTTAACACCCAATGCACAGAAGCAGAGAATCACAAGAGAGCTTAACTATCCAAAGAACGGGTAGGAAAGGAAACATCAGGACACAGATCAATGAGTAAGCTCCATACTGAAAAGCATTGTTCAGCACTTCAATTTCTGTGTTAAAAACAGAGAGAGGAGAGGCTCTTCTGGATGTGTTTCTGTTCCAGTGAAAAGTGGCTGTTTGAGAAAAGAGTGTTGAAAGGTGACTTGGAGACAGTGACTGAAATTATAGAGTATTTATTCTCACGGAAGAAAATAGAGAAAAAGGAGACAATCATGGACTTGAAGTAGGCAACTTTCACTAATTCAAGTCAATAAAAAAGTCAAAGGAAAAAGTAATTAAGTTGTAGCAGAAAACATAAGCTATTCTTATCAGAAGGGAAAAGTACTGAGAGAGATTAGTTTAGGTGAGCCACTAACTTTTCCTTGATCTCAGACTCACAAAGTTCCATCTGAAAAGTGGAAATCAGATCAAATTCTAAAACATAAAATAACAGCATGTGTATGATCCAATCAGAAGACTAAGGCATAAACCAAACACAGAGCTAGAAAACACTTAAAAAGGAAACAAGCATTAAAAAAAAACATAAAAAAGAAAATTATGATTGCTTTTCCTGACTATTTGTGAGACTGGAAATGACACAACAGATGACCTGAGGGAAACTGGAATATTTAAAACCTTTTTTTGTATGTGACAAAAAAAGCTACAGACACCTCACTAGCATAATTAACATTCATGAAAAGAAGCTAAGTATTCAGTGTAAAACAGGGTCAGGAGAGCATTATGGAATGTTCTCAAATCAGACAGATCAGACAGACTTTGGCCTGGGATATTTTAAGAATGAGATGAATTCTTCAGATTAGCAATTACTTGAGAATCTGTCAAAAATGGCTAAAAAGATAAAAGTCTAGGAAAATACAAAAAATAACAGCTGCCTTATATAATAAGAGGGGAGAAAGTAGATGAAGAGGAGGCTGGAAATATTAAACTAACCAATCTAACTTCAACTCACAGGAAAAAAACAACCCAGAAACAAATCCAAAGCATATCTACAATTAAGTAAACTCTTTGCAAATGCTTTAAATGAAAAGTAATAGCATAAAAACTAATTTGGTAATGTATATAATTTTAGACCCATTTTTTTTTATACTCCCATATCACAAAATTACAGGACCTTTCTTTGTTCTGACTTTATTCAACCTTTTTTTAACAATCCAGATAACAGCCTTAAAAAGCTTGCAGATGAGACAAAGTTGAAAAGAAGTGCAAACATGAATGTATTGAAAGACACAATACGAATTCAGAATTATCTTGAGAAATTGCAGTGGTGAGATGAAAAATGGATTAAATTCTACATGATGTACTGCACTTAGGTGGAAATAATCAAATTTAATGCTCTGATTTATAAATAGCAGTATAGCCTTCAAGCCTTTTTCTTCTGAGCACTATTAGAACGTCATGTAGAGAACTTGGTCCCTTTGGGGCATTATACTTCAGAAGAGACATGGAACAATTGGAGAAAGCCCAAAACAGTGCATGTGATTAGAAGCAAAGAGAATGTGATCCATGATGAAAGATTTTAAAAATAGAGACCCTTTGGCCTGGGACAAAGGAAAAACTCATGGCAATTATTATCAAACATGGAAGAGAATAATCTGATCATCATTTTCAATGTGGATAGAATAATTCTTCAATTTAAATTTTAGCAAAATGTAAGAGGTAGGCATTATGGAAAGCATTCTAATAATAAACTTGTGAATATCTGACACAGGTAGCTTTAGGAGGTAAATGGGTCTTTTCTACTAAGATATTTAGAAAGCTTGTCAAGAAAAGACCAAGAATTAGGAAATGAAAGTAACACCTGCTTTGGGATACATGAATGAACTACACCATGAGTAGCTAGCTCATAGCTTTCAGCTGTATTTGACTTCTCAGTAATTCAAGTGTGGTAACCATGTCAAAATAATGACATGTCAAACATGTCAAGCCCATGATGAGCAGGTGGGCTGCTCCGGTGTAGGAGCTACTGCTCAATTTGAGTCTCCAGTGATGAAAGGAAGTACCCATCAGATCCTGTTAAGAGTGAAGTCACCTATCTTCCTGGAACCCAGCTTTATACTTAGCTTGCCCCAGATCCCATGATGAAGCTCAGCAGTTGTGTAAGAACACTGCTGTTCACAGGACCCCTGCTCTTTGGCCTCCCCAGGATATATGGTATGCATCATACGGCTGTCATCTGAGGTAAAATATTGTTATGCAACTCCATTAACCAGAAAGAGACTGGAGACTCCCCAAACTGGATGACTCTTGAGGCCATTTCTGTGTCCATCAGTACAGTTTCGAGCATCAAGCATCATCAAAGCACAAGCATGCAGGATGAAGATTTTGAAATAATCATACACAGCAATTTCACCCAGGCAGTGATTGAGGGCTAGAGGACCATAGATTGTGTGGATGGACAGCCAAAACACTTTCTGTGAATGGAATGGAAAGTCTATAGGAGGACCTCATGGAGGAGAAGAACTTGTCATGTTAGACCAAAAGGGTCCAGAGATCTGTATTTTGACTGTAAGGTGGTTATGGCTCCATAAAAGTTACTGATGGGAAAATTATCAGTGTAATCGCATCTGCAAAAAAGACTCTATAATAGGGAAACCAGGGAACTACAGACTTGTGGGTCTGATTTTTACACCTGATTAGATGGATGATTCAGAGTAGAACTGGGAAGCATGTGAACAAACACAGTCTTTCTGAAGAGTCAAAGTGCCACCTTCCATCACCTTAGGAACTTCCACGCATATAGAAATATTCTGCCTTGAAAGAAACTTCCCTGTGAGTATTTGAATGACAAAATTATGCAAGTCAGGATTTTCCTCTACTGATATTAGAATTTTCTCAAAATGGTGAAATTTTGTAAAAACCCAAGTTCTCCAGGTAATGGTTGACGTCATCCTGAACAGAAGCCCACCCATTATGTAGAGATGGCAACAACATGTATTTGATCAGTCTGTCCATCTCAAATCCCTTATTGTCACAAATGCTTAAGATCTGTCAACTAGAGACCTTAAGCTGAATCATAAAGGATACTGCTGCTCCTGGAACTAGCAGAATAGAAAACAACAAACAAAATTACTGTCTGGCTTTGTTCACATTCTTTGACTAGCCTAAGAAATTTAAGAATCATCCTTTGTACACTCTGACCTTGACCAAATTGTTGTCTGTTGTCTTTTGCATGGTAGCACTACTGTTTAAGTGTAAAGTGAATTTAAGTACACAAATAATCAAGCATGGTGTCTGTTCCAGCTTCTGTGTTCTCCTTTCCACCTTAATCTGAGAGACAAAAGAACTTGAGGTGGAGAGCAGGAAGAGAACATGTAGCAAAAGTTGCAGAAAAATGCTTATGAAACATGGGTAGACAATGAATACATGCTCTGATCAATAAAACGTAAAATACCTGGAGATGTGAATTGTTAGGTCTCTAACATGTTAGATTTTAGGAATTCAAAAGTAGGAAACCAACAAAGAAAGACTTGCTTGAAGTGTCTAAATCTTTGGGACACTTAGAGAAAACACTTCAGGCAGAAGCTTTACCAGACCCCTAATCTTGTTTATTGGCAGAAGGAAATGGAGGACAATGTGGACAAATAGGTGCAGAATGTGGACTGAGGCTCTGGATTCCAGCTTTGCAATATGTGCCTAGTCACATTCTTCAATAAACACTTGACTGACTAAGGATGGGATTCATTTAAGATCCAGAGAGCAACAATAGTACATTCATAAAATAATACACACACACACACACACACACACATATATATATATATACATACCACAAAATTGATTGATATTTTTCACTGTTCATTTGGAGAAGTTCTTCTGGCTAATGTAACATCTAGGATGCAGGACAACCTGTGTAGTGCTGGGAACAGGCCAGGACACCAGCTTTGATATTTCTCGTGTTAAAAAAAGAGCAGTGAATATATCAGTTGAACCAAAACCTTCATTTCTACAGTCCTCCATCTCCCTTCTTCAGAAAAAAAGCAAGCAAAATACCACAATATACACCTTTCCCAGTGAACCAGAAAGTCAGTGTATTCATTACATGGCCAGATAGGTCTTTGTTTTATATTAGCTGTAGATAATGACATGATGGATGACTTTGAAACAACAGAGAGAGCAAGAGACCTCAGGCTATGGCAGAGTGTTTCTTCACTTTTTCCTTTCTTGCTTTGCCTGTGCCTTCTTATCCTGCATGCATGTTCTCATTGATTCATTGAAGATTAGTTCCTAAGAGAAAATTCTCTGTCTCCACAGATATTTATTGCTTAGGTAATTATTCTGCTTTCATATAAAGTATTTGGGGGAGCTTTGCTCTGTAGCTTTAAAGGAAGTAACCCAGACAACCCACAAACTAAATTTTTCCACATATTCAGAGGCTGAGAACAGAGCTGCTATTAAATATTGTTTTTACTTTTATATACAGCAAGCACTGTGCATTCCCAGCTCTTGGTATGAGTCTGATCATGGTTGGAATATGCATTTTATTAGTGTGGTTTCTTTTTGTGGCAAGCAATCGTGTGTCATGGTACTTTTTTCTGCAATTCTACTTACGATGGAAATTTAGATTAAAAGAGAGCTTCTCTTCTTTCAGCTATTCCTTATTTCTTACATGAATAAAGAACATTAATAAGGTGAAGGGATAAAAGAAAAGAATTAACTTTCCCCTGAACAGAATTTTGACTTGCTATTATCCTAAAAACAAATATTTTGATGGAAAACACAGTAAATGCCTAAATGACTGATTTACTCTCTATGAAGGTTATCGCCTAAGTTCCACACACTGCCAGTGGACTTTCTTTCTCCTTAAGTTTTTTTAAAAGCATGACATAAAGGGGGAAATGATTATTCATCTGGATCATTCTCTACCTCATTTCCAAAAGACCAAGATGTTCCTTTTACATCC
This sequence comes from Peucedramus taeniatus, assembly GCA_013400575.1. Taxonomy (NCBI): domain Eukaryota; kingdom Metazoa; phylum Chordata; class Aves; order Passeriformes; family Fringillidae; genus Peucedramus; species Peucedramus taeniatus. The sequence goes on along the minus strand of WBNO01032547.1, from coordinate 50,102 downwards.
CCCATTTTTTATTACCATCTAGATAAGATCAGTGGAGTTTAATTGGAAAAAGGTGTGTTGTATTACTAAAAACTATGGATTCATAGTCCCTGTGCTTGGGGGCCAGTAATTGATACCTGTCCTGTTAAATATTTGCATTAAAGACCTGGAGGAGGTACTGTGTACTCTTGACAAGTTTGCAGATAACACCAAACTAGAGGGATTGGTCAATATGCTCAAGGGCAGAGCTGTCTTAGAGCAGAACCTCGACAGGCTGAACAAGTGGGCTGATGGTACCTGTGAGAAATTCTGCCAGGACAAATGCAAAATCCTGCCCCGGGGGGGAAAAAGCCCATGAGGTGGTACAGAGAGATATGGCCAAACTGGAGTGACCCAGTGAAGTGCTACCAGGATGCCCAGAGCAGGAGTTGGAGCATCAGCCCAGAGACAATGATGAGAGCTGAGGAGTTCAGAGTGGAAAAGAAAGGAAATCTCTTCCCCACAGGACAGTGCAGCAGGGGAGCAGATGCCCCAAGATGCTGTGCAGCCTCCAGTCATGAAAGTTTTTGAAACCCAGCTGGGTAAAGCCCAGCAAGATTTGTCCTCTTCACTGACCCTGCATTGAGCTTCAGGTTGGACTGGGGAGCTCCTGAGATCCCTTTCTAGCTGTGCACTTTCTGTGTTTATGATTGTGTTAAACAAGAAGCCAAGAAAATAAGATTATAGATTTAAACTGCAGTTATGAATGCAGAATATGAACAATATTTTGATTTAATCTGTGTTCTGCATTATTGCATGCAGTTTTGAAAAATAAAACCTCTTTTTGTAACTAGTGTCAGTGGTTTTTCACTCAAGAGAAACATATCCGTGCTCACTTTAACCTCAAAGCATAGGGAATTTTAAACTACTCAGACTAAACTACCTTTTTTCAGGCCTCATGTAAAAGCTATACAGGTAAAGCAGTATCAATTAAGAGTGCATTTTGCACTGTTGTATTAGCAAAAAGCCCAACAACAAAATGTCACTTTTTTTCCTTTCAATACAAACTGCTGGACAAAGAAATCCCTTTATTTTTAGCATTGACCTTGTATGTGTACCCCATTATACTGATCCAGAAATACAAAAATTAACATTGCTTTTGCTGACTGTAGGCAACTGCTGCCTGCTAAATCAAGCCATGGGAGTTTGGCTGTCAGACTTTACCAACACAGACACACTTAGGTTGTAAAAGCTCAGATTTTAGCCAGTGCTTACAGTAGGCACTCAGTGGCAAGCAAGTCTGGCAGAAATTACAAACAGCACTTGCTTTAGACACTTAGCAGTGAAGGAACCTCTTTCAGATGAATTATCATGAATGGAGCTGTTGGAATTCTATTTGACACCCTGTTGATAAACACTGCATTATACACTACTGTAAACAGAGAGCAAAACCAGACTCAGACATCATTTTGTCTTCTGCACTTGGTTCCAGAGCATCATGCTCAAGAAGGATTGAACTTTCAACACACTGTTTGGAAAAGAGTGAAGCAGCAACTGCTTGTACAGAGAAAAGGGGGGTAGGGGTAGGCATCCCTGGATGTTATGTCAGAACAAATGGTCAGAATTCAGGTGTATTTACTGAATGTTCTCAAGCCAGACTTGCTTTTCCAGGCTTTTTAAGGAGTTTGGATGGAACCTGGAAGAGTGATAATACAGCATAAACCAAAAAGCGAAGAACATGGGCTGGGATGAAATTATACATCGTTTTAAAAGTAGATGTTTCCTAATGGATGTATAAAAATACAACCAGTTTCTATATTGTTGCCAAGCTAAGACTCATGCTTCATAAGATAACAATCTTGGGTATTTTACTGCTAATTTATCTGGGAGATTAAATTACTACCACAGACTAGCAGTACTAAATCTAGTAAATAATTTAGTATACCCTGAAATCCTCCAAAGAAACTGAGAATAAAGTTACCAAAAGACATATTTTTTTACTATTTTAATAAGACACAAGCCAAAAGACCACTGACCATTTTTATGCTATTTACTTGTATTAACATATTTTTATTGGTGATTGAGAAAATTCAAAGTATTTATCCTACACATAAGAGACACACAGCCTTGTGCTTCCACAGATCCAAGGCCAGTTGTAGACAATGTGGAAACTCCACTCTTACCTGTCTCCTGTCTTTCCAGCCCCTCCACACCCTCACAAGCTTTCTGATTGAAAATTACTTTGGCTGCTTTTGCCTAAATCTGGTCTTGTTGGCAGCGTACTGTGTTTGACATTAGTCCCCATGAAACTAAACTACCTATCATGGGAAGACATAAAAAGCTTTTTCTAGTATAGAGAAAGTCCAGGCAGCTGTAAACCTAGAATACATAATAAATATATGGATTTATTATTAACCGAGTTTTTTTGTACATATAATGAGGGAGCAATAAATTATTTTCTCTGGTTTATCTATGTGGTATTTTACATGTTCAGCTCTCATTGCCACTTAGTTAATGCAAACCAGTTTGCCATAGTCTCAGATGTTATTACGTTATAGGAATGATGTATTAAAAAACCCCATAAACATCTCTGGACCTGGAATCTTCCCATTTTATCACAGTGCTTCAACCACAAAACTATAGGGCCAGGATCAGATCTGTGGGTGCAATTTCTAACACAATGAGTTATTAATCATGCTTTGCCATAGCTTCAGCACAAGAGGTAAGAATGAAAGGCCTGAATAACAACCACTAGCTTGACAGCACAGGCATCTCCCAGGACATGTGGGTATAAATTCCCTGACCAGTGGTAAGAAGTGGAACTTAATGTCTTTTGCACATATATTAATGCAAAGACTATGATTTTGTTCAATACTTTTAAAAAAAATCTGTTCCTGTGATTCTGAATGACGAAATGGCAAGAGATGGTTCTGGTGTAGGAATAAGGAAGATGAATCTGTGTGCCCTTAGTTTAAAACCTCAAACGTGGTACTTTCTTATCAATATGTGAGATTTTAATTCCCTTAAGTCAATTGGAAACTGATGAGGTCACATATCAAGGTTCATCTCACCCCTGGTACATGTTTTCAGCCCCCTGGAATCACTCTGTTTGTTCTGGGCAGAGCAAGCCTGGATCAAAAGCCCTTTTGAAGACAGATCACTTGCTGCTTGCAGGTCAGTCTTTGAGGAACACCAACTTCCTAAGACAAGCAGCTCCCAGTCTGGGAGCACCTGGTTCAACAGCAAGGGAAGGGCAGCACCGACCCGAGCAGCCAGAAGTGCCAGGAACTGTTTCCAGCCATTACAGTCAAACAATCTCCATATGCTGGCACTGCTATTCCTGTACACCAAACACAGGCGAAAGCTTGGGTGAGATAAAATTCTCTTCTGTTCCCAGTTAATTTCAGAGCGGGCTTTGTTACTTACTGAATGATTGTGAAACTCTTGCAACGCTGATCTGTGGGGCTGTTGTCCTACCTTTGTTTTACGAGGAAGCCAGATGTTAAGCCATTTTGAAGGTGGGGCCACACACGACAGGGGGCCCGCAAGGGCCTTAAAGTTCAATGTGTCATTGCTGAGGTCACCTTTGCACATGTGGGTCTGCCTTCGGTACTTTGTCAATGCAAATGATACCTAAATAAACTGATGACAGCATACTCCTTTTTAATGTTTTCTTTCCTAAACTGTTTTTCAGACGAGAAATCTTTTATTATTTTAAGACAATCCCTAGCAGACGCTCTCCATTCTGCTGCAGCTACCTTCTACACTCACACCACTCAGCCCTGTGCGTGCACTGCCACACACCTGGCTACGGAAGGTGCCATCCCTTCCACATGGAAGCCGCGCCCGTGGCACGCTGACACCCTCTTCACCCTAAAATCGTGTCCGTCGATCCTGAACACAAACATGATTGCCAGCCCTGCTGAGCCACTGCTTCAGGCCGGGCCAGGAGCCCGGGGCTCGTCCCCGATTGCCATCGCCGGTGGGACTGCGCCCACAGGGCAGAGCTGGCGTCGGGGCCGTGCTCCCGCCCGTCCGGCCGGGATGCGCGCTGCAGTAGCCGCCCTGCCCCTCTAGACGGAGCCCCGCGGCGCAGCCAAAGTGCCGGCACCGGC
>WBNO01032547.1:27902-45576 GCA_013400575.1 Peucedramus taeniatus | reverse complement strand
GTCGGAGCCGCTCCAGGAGCGGGGCCGCCCGTGTCCCGCTGCTGTGGGCAGCGCGGCGCCGGAGCCGGGCCGGGACCGCGGCGTCAGCTCTGGCCGGGGCTGGGACGAGGGGCGAGAATTCCTGTCACGTCCCATACTGTGGGTGATAGATGGGGTGTCGGGGAAGAGAAGTCTAGCCTCGGAGATCTGGAGAAACAGTTTTCTTCAGAGAAACTCTCTTTTCTGTGTGGACTTGGATTTAAAAAGCAGAGCAAGAATGGTCGTTTAGCTGCCAGCGTCGCAATCTTCTCCACTGCAGTAGACCTAATCTGAATTTTTCTTCTGTATGATTTATTCCAGTTTATACAATCCCTGCAATTCTGCCCTCTTTTTTTTTTTTTTCAATAATGCCATTTGTCCATAATTTTATTTCTTATTGTGTGGTGTGTTGTAAGCATTACGTAGGTTTAAAAAATAGAGAATGTTTTGAAAGATAAATACTGCAAACGTTCTGAGCAGAAGTGTGCAAACAGAGGGGTTATATAGCAGAGGACTAACTAGTGTTTTATCATAGTAACGTCTTCAGTAAAACTTGCTGCAAACTCTCACAGGACTAATGCTGGAGATCAAGTGAGTGGACGTGAATTAGTTACTCATTTTTCAGTACAGTATATTTTGTTTAGAGTGTAGTATATTATTAACTTTATGGTGTTCAGTCACAGCTTAACTTTTCTTTTTGTGTAGTACAGAAGACCCACACCTGGTCATCTTTCTGGTCATGATTAAGTCAGAAGTAAGAGTGAAGCAATTAAAAAACTGTAACCCACCGCCTGAGTTGGATCCCATTTTATTAATGCTTTAAGCAAGTATTTACTGATACAAAAAATTGAAGTTATTTGTCAAGACCTTTTTAGCTTAAATCCAAAAGACTCTCAACTATAGCGTAGACTTGATCGCTCACATCAGCAATGAAAATGTAGTTGGGCATAGAATCAATTTAAGGGGATTTGGTAAGATACATTTAAATGCTGGTGTTTATTTAAAAGACTCTATTTTAAATATTGAGAATAAAGTACATTGCAATTGAGATGTCTTGTGGCTCTGAGAGATAAATGTAAGTAATACTGAAAGTTATTCAGACAGCTTGAGCTCTTTGAATAGGAATGTGATGTCTTTCATCTCCACCACATCTCAGTCTCACATTACTAGAATTGCTACTTGCTGTGTTAATTCATGATGTTAGCATGTTCTAATAATTATGAACGATTGACAAACAAGACAGCTTGCAATCCTTCTGAGGAGTAATTTCTAACATTGCCAGTAACTGGTAGTGGTACTTTTATCAAATATATGACTATAACTGCTGAAACTTACACTAATTTATAGAAAAGTTATAGACACCCACGAAATATTTTGAAATTTTCTGAGTATGGTCAATCATTGTTTTCATTACCATGGGCTGTTTCCTCTCCTGCTCTTGATGTCTTTGCACAGCATAGTGTAGCACCTTTCAAGTGTAAAAAATCCAGGGCTCTGTAGAGGCAGCCCACAGCACTGCTCCCAGAGAGTAAACGGGTGTCTGTGCCACACTGGCTGTGTTGGGCAAATCTATAGAGCTCAGTTCTAGACATCTTTACAAACTGAAGTAGCATGTAGTACTGTGTAGGACCTCCTGTGCCTTCTTCCAGTAAGGAATGATCAAGACCTCTGAAGGCAAATCTCCCGTTTACAGATTGGTACCATTCCTTTTCATGAACTGGAGACTAAGAAGTATGAGTATATCGTTGTTCTTTTGGAGCATAACTTCCACTTACAGGGTCTCTTTTGCCTGACTGTATGTACATGTCTAAGTGCTTATATTAACTGGAGCTAGGCCTTGATCCTTTTAAATGAAACCTTTGCTGCAAAAATTGTTTTATCTTGTGCCATTGAAAGGAACATTGAACTGAATAAATATAGCATCATGTGTCTTATTTCAAATACCAGATTTCCACGAGTAAAATAGAAGCTGCAAATATTTGTCATTGAGGAAGCAATGTAGGCAGAGATGCTTTGATTTTTTTTTTCTCTTATTGAAAAATAAGTGCTTTATCAGACACGACAGCACTTGCATTCAGCCCAGTTGAAGATCGCGCAATCTTAAGGTACACGTCAAAACATTTCAAAAGCATTACAAACTAATAAAAATACAGGAATAACAAGAAGGGAGGATAAAGCTGGTGGGGTAAGAAAGAGCAAGGCAAACAGCAGTAATAATGACTCTACTCAGTCCACATGGGAGTCCTTCAATGATAGGTTAGCTAGAGAGTCAGATTTCTTTTAAATAGAAGTTTTTTCTTCTCTTGTTACTAAATATTTGTCTGATGGAAGGACAATTATTTGGCCCAGTGGGGCTGAGGTAGTGAGTGAGTTCTGGGGAGAGGGCAGTATGAGGAAAACAGGGAGAGGTAGTAGGGCTGCTGCTTCGGTGTGGTGAAGGTGAAAGGCTGATGCAATGAGATACTAGCTTGACAGGAACAGATTTATGTCAGGACTTGAAGGAACACTTTGTGCTCAAACTGTTTATCACAAGGGAAATCTTCCTTTACCGTATATGAATCCTAGTTTAAATCTTTGTATGAGGTGGGTGTTTGTTTACACATTATTTTAGTTCATGAGAGATGGAACAAGCATCCTCTTACCAAAGAGTTGGTTTTCAGTGTGTGAGAAACAATTTTTCCCAGAAAATTGTAAAGGCTGTTTTCTGTTGACAGAGATTAATGTTGTCCATATCACGTGTACTGCAGATTATGAATTGAAAATACATTTAAGCACATATTTTATTGACCTTTAGAAAGCATGTATTCTATTGAAAATACCTTAATCACTAACATTAGTTCTTTTCTTCATTATTAATAAGTTAGTATAAAGTTCAGAAGTAGTTCACAGTAGCAGGGTGGCTTTCAACAGGGTGTAACTTAATGTCTCACTTGAACACTATAATGTACCTTGCTATTTGCTGGGCATTTCAGATGTAGAATGTTGTGAGGATGTAAAAGACAATTAAAATCATTCTTACTGAAGGAATAACTTGGGAAACACAATTGGTGAAGGATGCACAGATGGTTGGGTTATAGTAACTTTTCGGATGTAACATTGCCTCGCTTTGTTACCATGTACTCAGTGGCTGAAGGATTACACGACAAATCAAGTATTTCTGAGTTTTAAAACTCCATCTGCCATGCTATTCATACTTACCATGCTAATTTAAACCATTTATGTTTATCTTTTGACTTGCCAAGAGATGCAGACTGCCATGCCAAGACCCGTACCTACTAAATCATGTTCAGCTTTATAAATTAGAGTTACAAAAGTACTGCTGTTTGTAGTGACACAGTCTGCAACATAGTGACCATGCCAAGCGGTTGGATTTTGTGGAAGGGATCCACCATGTGGGATCATGGTCCTGTGGGGGAAGGTGATACAGGGCTGCGTGGAGAACGCTGGAGAGACAAAAAACTGCGCAGTGACTGCTGGTGAGAGGATATGAAACTCTGGTAAACGTAGCAGAAAGTTTTAACCTCTCTGCATGAAGAGAATAAACACAGCACCCATTCTGTTGGTGTGGAATAATTTATGCTTCCCCATTTCTCCTTTTCTGAGGCTCAGAGCATTGGTGTATTACAGCGCTAGACCTGCTCAGCCTCTGCGTCAGGCACAGAGTGGCTGCTGAGGATGGGCTCGTAGTGTGTGAGACTGAGCTCAGAATGTGCAAAGCAAAGACGCTCTCCTGGCTTTGTGCGCATTAAGGCAGCAGATTGCTGCCTCTGATCACTTAATAAGCTTATTGCTTGTAATTCTAGAAGAAAGGTGAGATATGAAAATGTAAATACAAATAATCAGTTGCATTTAAATAGGACTTTAGCAGAGATGGAGATAATTAATATTTAGAACTTCAAAAGCTGTTTAAATACTGTCACAAATCTGTTATGGGCTTCAAACTCTGTTTATAGGTGGTCAGTCCAAACATGAAGTATTCTTTTGGATGCACAACAGTAACTTTATACAAAAAAAGTCAGTAGTTAACAGACAGCAACACTGAGGGAAAGTTGGAAAGAGGTTATTAATAACAACTATAACATTATACCATTCAAGCATTTAAATAGAATTTGAGTTTTTACTGCCTCAAGAGAAAACAGGATCAGTAAAGCTCTATATTGCAGTAAATCTCTGGGATGCGTTGATGGTTTGTAGAAACTGTACCTGTGTTAGTTCTGTGAACAGATATCTTTGTGCCTGACCAATATGCAAAAAGTTTGGGTTTTAATCCATACACAGTCTATCTCTACAACCTTATTGGTATAGCCAAACAACTCCCTTTGTGCTTGTTGGAGTTTGGGGATAGTCTGACCATGAAGTACAGCTTGTAGGACAGAAGAAACAGACTGAAAGAATGGTCACATTTTATTCCAGATGTCTCAGTTAAATGAGCATGCAGTCAGTTTCTGCCTTATGTGCTTGTTTCCCAGCTGCAGCAAGCAGTCTGATTTCTGCTATATTTCGTGTTTCTTTTTTTTTTTGCCTGCCTTTTTCATATGTGTGTTATGCTAGTGCTACCTAGAGAATGAGTTGGGCTCTCCTTCATTGCATGACTGAAAATATTGTTTGAATTTTTTATGGAATGCTTATTAAACTGTGTTTGCTCAAGAGCCATGTTATTAGACTACTTTATAATTGTTCTTAGCAATGCTTTGTTTACTGTTTTCATCCAGAACAGCTTTAAATGTTTGGTGTTCTGATGGTTTGTGGCATTGCTAATGGCTTTATGTGATGCTATAAAAAGTAAGTGAAAACAAAGCAGGATTCCTTCTAGATGGTAGTTCTTGTCCCTTTCTTTGCCTGGGTTGAAGAAGACTGGTTGTGGTTTGGTTTGGGACCAAACTTTACCTGTTCTGTCAAGAATAAGGAAGATCTGATGCGAGGACTGAGAGAAGAGCAATTAAAAGCTGCTGTACCTTTGGGTTTGATTGCATTTTATGGCTGATCCCGTTACAGTATATCAGGGTAGCGCTGTGGAACTTAAAAAGAAACCTCTAAGAAAACCATAGCTTTCATAATGACTGTGACAGTTCACAGTCAGAGTAGCTCTAAGGACTAAGTCAGATGTTAAGTAAACAGAGTAGAACACAACATGGCCAAGACTCCACCAGGCCATCTCTTTCACAGGACACATAGATCAAGCCTGGTGAGCTGTGCTTATGCTGGGGCTTTGCTCTTGTAGGTTGAGTCCTGACTGGTTTAGGGCATAAAACAGGTGAGTTGAGCCACATGAAGGAATGATTTGCAGGGTGCAGTGGGAAATCCTGCTCTTTTTCTAGAATCTGTTTGCAGATTTTGACTGAGGCACACATAGCTGCAACACACGCAGCTGAAACGTTACAGGCTGGTGCTTGTTCCAAATAGTGCCAGCTTACTGGTCCAGCATGTGTGAATGAGCTTATCTTACAGCTGCAGTGTTTTTGCGGTAGGATCAGAAAGAGTGTGTGAGACAGTGCTTTACACTTTTCAGCTGTGATTTCTGACCTTTGGAGAGTGGCAGCGTGCCTCTGGGTCTGCTCGTGCTGGGTGTTGCTAACAAACACTGCACAGGAGAGGTGCTTGTTACGTGATACGGTCACTGCTGGCCGGCTGTACACCAGCCAGTTCTGCTGCTGCAGGACAGCGTGTACAGCACGGAGGGACTGCAGCCTCAGAGGGGGAGAAACAGCCCTCCACTTCCCTGTGAGAAAGGCTATTTTTGTGGAACTGTGTGATGAGCTCTGGTATCTTCCAGCTCTGAGGTGCTTTTATTAGGATGGCCATATCAGTTGAGAAAACATTTCAGAAAAAAGAAGTCACTGTTGTAAGGAAGCCTGGGCCTCTGGTTCTTGGGTAAGTATTTTGTTTGAACAGCTAATTTCCTTGAAATAATGGATAGCTTTGAGAAAATTAATTTCTTTGGTTGTAGTAGGTCCAGATTTTTTCGGTGGCATGTAATTTCATCCACCACAAGGCACACACAGGTGGGTTGACTACAGTGAATTCTGCTTGGTGGTTCTCAGGGCTCTAGCTGACCACAAAGGTGCTGGTGCTGACAGTAAGGAAACATGTCATTCACCTCTTTAAGTGGTGTGAGGGGCCTGCCTAACTTGCATCGAAGCAAGAGGAACAAGAATATTTGCTTTATACATCCTTGTAAAGCTAGCATGGCTTTATAGAAAGGGGAAGTCTTGCCTGACAAATTTGGTGACCTTCTGTGATGGAGCTACAGGTTTGCTGGACGGGGCAGAGCAACTGATATTGCTACATAAACTTCATGGGTTTATGCAGTTTGACACTGTCCTGCAGGCCATCCTAGTCTTAAATTAGAGAAACATGGGTTGATGGATCAGCCAATCAGAGGATAAAGAGCTGGCTGGATGGCCACACTCAGAGTTGTGGTCAGCAGCACATTGTCCCCGTGGAGACCGGTGATGGGTGGTGTCCCTCAGGGGTCAGTCCTGGGGCCGATGCTGTTCCACACCTTTGTCAGTGATGTGGACAGTGGGATTGAGGACAGTCTCAGCAAGTTTGCTGATGACACTGAGCTGGGTGGGGCAGTTGACACAGGGGAGGGAAGGGATGGCATCCACAGGGACCTGGACAGGCTTGAGAGGGGGGACCATGCAAACCTCAGGAATTCAGCAAAGCCAAGTGCAAGGTCCTACACCTGCACTGGGGCAATCCCAGACACACCCACAGGCTGGGCAGAGAAGTGGTTGAGAGCAGCCCTGTGGGGAAGGACTTGGGGGTGATGGCTGATGAAAAACTCACCATGAGCCAGCAGTGAGTGCTCCCAGCCCAGAAAACCAAGGGAATCCTGGGCTGCATCCAAAGGAGTGTGGCCTGCAGGATAAGGGTGGGGATTTTACCCTTCTGTTCTCCTCCTGTGAAACCCCACCAGGACCACTGTGTCCAGCCCTGGTGTCCCCAATTTAAGAGGAACAGGGAACTGCTGGAGCAAGTCCAGAGGAAGCCACAAAGCTGATAAGAGGACTGGAGCTCCTCCGCTAAAATGACAGGCTGAGAAGGTTGGGGCTGTTCAGCCTGGAGAATAGAAGGTTGTGTGGAGACCTCACAGCAACCTGCCAGTATCTGAAGGGGGAATACAGGGAAGCTGGAGAGGGACTCTTTATCAGGGACTGTAGAGACAGGATAAGGACTAATGGGTACACACTGAAAGACAGGAAATTTAGGTTAGATATAAGGAATAAATTCTTTAAGTGTGATGAAACAGGTTGCCCAGGAGATTGTGGATGCCCCAGCCCTGGCAGTGTTTAGGACGAGGTTGGATTAAGCCTTGAGCAGCCTGGTCTAGTGGGAGGTGTCCCTGTGCAAGACAGGGGAGCTTGGGGCTGGAAGATCATTACAGTGCATTCCAATCCTTAATATATATATATTATAATCTAATATAATCTATGATTAAAAGATTCTATTAAAAGAAAATCTATGATTTTTAAAAGATAATATAATCTATGATTTTTCAGGCTTATGGTGTATAACGGTATAAGACCTGTATCCAACATACAGGGGAATTAAGCAATATGTTTGGCCCTTGTATCTTTGATCCAGCTTGTGGCATAGATGAGTGCACTTAATGCCATAATGTGAAAAGTAATGTTGTTTACTGTTATAACCGTGTGTTTGTTGTGGCCTGTTGTATTGCTTTTTTTTCCCAAATATAAAAAGTTAATCTTTTATTAAGGTTATGAGGTATATTGTGAAAATCATTGCAGGTCTCTTTTCCTCTCCTGTTCTACTACTGGGAGTGAAGGTGAAGAGCTCTCTCCATAAGAGCCCAAGGGAGCTGAATAAATAAATCCATCTATTGAAAGGAAAAAACATAGGATTTGGGAACAGAGATTCCTCCTGACTAGTTGTTCACATTGACATTGAATGATATAATGGGAATATTCATGTAGAACCTTCTATAGTCATGTTCCTGTTTTCTTTGCTGAGGTGGGAGTTGCAAATTTTTAAAAATAATTTTGGCCTATTGTTTGACTGTTGTTTCAAATCCAAGGAAATGGGGACCCCAGTTAATCACAGGAGATCTTCAATTAGAAGAGGGAAGAAGTTTTTCACAGTGTTAGAATGTGTTCAGTTTTTCAGTTTACTAAATCATGCAGAAAAGGAGGAGAGCTTGAAGGCTCAAGAACTAGGGACTGTATACAGATTCTAGATAATTTTTGAAACAAAATGGAATATGTACAAGTAGGAAGACCAGGACATGAAAGCCTGGGGAGCTAACGGTTGTTGGAAAGACTGAAGTTACAGACTCTGAAGCATTTGGTTCCACTGTCTTGAGTGGATATTTATGTGAACACATAACTGAACTAATGTTCAGTGGCCAGTCATCAAAAGAACATGTTTAAGACCAAGAGTAATGATTTGTTTAAGGATGTTTGAGGTGACTGGACTGAAACACAGTAAAAAAGCCCGGCTTCCTCAAGATGATTAAAAAATTCTAATGTAATTTGATTTGCACCCAGAAATGTATTTTCATACTGATTTGAAATTTTCAAAAATTGTTATTAGTGTAGGACTGATTTTGTCAGTGGCTTGCATTGCTATGCTTTCCAAATGGCATACTGGTTGGAGTATTTTTTAGCAGCCTGTCAGTGGAACCGCATGTAAAAATAGAGGGACCAGAAAGATGGTATTTTTGCATCAAATAGATGATGTCATTCACCTACTCATTTTATATGTGAGTGGTTGGCATACATACTGTTTGTTTGTATTGCAGTTTGTGTTTCATTTACTAATGCTGAACTGTGAAAACAAAATGTAAGCTGTCAATAAAAAAGGACTGGCACCGTTTGCTGTTAAAGCTGATATAGAAGAGCTGTCTCTCACTAGTTACTTTTTTGTTGGGAGTTTTTAAACTTCTAAAAGGCTCTTGCCAGGGAACCTGATCTTGCAAGAGGCTGTGACCGTGTGAACTCTTTATATATATACAGTCCCATTTGTAAGAAGCAGAACTGTGGCTTTCTGAGCAAAAGGAGAATTATCCTTTTCACTTTCTACATCTTGGACACCTGCTCTAACCAAGTATCTTGAAAATGAGAGAAGTACATTCATTCCCATTAAGATTGAGCAGTACTACAGAGCAACAGCCTCAGCTGTGGCTTCGGGGCCTGAAGGTCATACAGCTCTCTCTTCTTGGGACTTTTCATTGTTGCTTCATATCCCAGTAGATTGGTATTTTCCAGATGCTCTGATCAAGGTAAGGTACTCTTACAAAATGTTATTAAAATACCTGGTCAGAAGCAGTGTGCTTGTTTACAGGCTGTGCCTTGTGGAGCCTTTCGGACAACACAGGCTGAAAGCAGCTTGGGGAAAGTGCTGGTTGTGCTCAGCCGGAGATGGCAGCTGTGGCTTCAACTGAGCATCCAGCAGCCTATGAACACAGCTGCCATCCCCTCTTCCTCACCAGCCCCTCTCCCTTTGCTTCTGCTGAGCAGAAATTGGAGTCTCTCTGAGTTTGGGCTTATGTATATGAGCTCAGCAATCATAGGTCTCTAGTAGCAGAGAAGCAGACCATGATTTAGCCCATGGGTTGTGTGTCCATCCCTGACAGGTGGGCAGAGCTGCAGGATCCAGTAGAAGTGTGGCACCACTGGAGGTGGAAACTTGCTAATAGAGAAGAACAGGAAGGCTGAACAAACAACTGTATTCATTAAGGCAATTACTGGACAGAAATGAGGCATTTTCTGGGGAAAGAGGAATGTCAATCTATGTTTTGTTCCATTGGTGCAGTTCATACACAAGTGACTGGTAGTCATTTGTGCTGGTGCTATAGTCACAAAACCAGTACTGGAGGAATTTGGGCATTAGAAAAATGACAAGGAGGAGTACCAAAAAGACATTTAACAGGCTAATATGAATAGTTTTACCTTATGTAAGTTTTCTGGGATGTATGAAGGGACTGAGACATCAAGTAATTCTAACAATGTAGGTCAAGGATGGAGGGTACGTACTTCTGCCTCAACAGCACTGACCTTTTGTGTGTTCCACATTATAAATAGTTGCTTATCGGCTGCGCTGGCTTTTTGCATTGACTTTTAGTCCCTGCTGCTCCTACCATTCCTTTCTTCATCTTTGTCTTGTCAGTTACTACAGGAAACAACTAATGCCATTAATTATATTGTTTTGTCATTTGAAAAAGTCAAAATAAATGCTCATATTCATTTGACTTTTTCTTTGCAGACTCTTGATGTGTGTGGAGGGTGATAAATGATGCTTTCAAAACTGTCATTGTAACTCCATTCTGAGAAGTGACACAAGGGAACTATCTGCAGATAATTTCACAAATTTTAGGTGTATTTTATGTAGAGTTAGTACTTCTTGATATTGTTGCTCAAAAGATGTATTCATGGGTGTTAAGTAGTGGCTGCTCTTCCCTTGACTACCAGCAAATCACTGTGTAGAGCATGGTCATTTAATTGTTAACAATTTAAGCAAATGTTGAAATGGTAAAAAAGAGCCACCTGGACCACTAGATATATTTATCATGGGGTCAGGAAGACCCACAAGAGTAGCTTCTCTTCAGCTATTAGTACAGTTGGGCATTGAGAAGTGAAGGAAATTCTAAACAATGTCTCCAAGTTTTGCCAAGATTACTCTGAAATCACTTGTTGCCAGATGCTCATGCTGAATGAAAGAGAACAGCAATGACCGTGGTGGGAATTAGTTTTCTGAAATTGCTCAAAGCCAATTATCAGTCCAGTTGTTTTAGGGGATTATTAATTCTCTGTGGACTGTTCTACAGTTTGAATGACACACCAGAAGATAAAAGTTATATTTATGAAGGAAGTATTTCTCACCTTTATCCTGTTAGCTGTGGGAATGCATACAGCAGCTTCTATTTGGGATTTCAGTGTAGCTGTGAAAAAGGGATTGGAGCACAGACTGTGGGATCAGAGTGAAAGATTTGGTCTGCATTTCCCAAGCAGTAGCTCCTGGAAGCGATACGGAGCTTGTGGCTAGGAATGGAGCCATAACCCTGTCCATGGCTGCATGGGAGGCTCTGCTGTGAGCTCAGTAAGACCTCAGCCAGATGTGAGCCTTCGAAGCCTCTGCTCATGACCCTGCTTTCCAAACCATAGCAGAACCTCATACTTTTTTTTTTTTTTTTTTCCCTCTTGGAAGAGGGAATACTTGTGTGTTTTGGTGTAGTTTTGAATGTATTGTGCTCTTAGTTTTTATGCAGTCTTGAAAGTAGTAATAAGCCAGGTGTTGCTTGTGTTTCATAGATAGTGTATCCTACCCAACAGTCCAGGGAGCCTACAAAGGGACTATTCCTCTTCTTCCAGCTGTTCTTTTTGGCATTAGCATGAGCTGAAAGGTTTACATGAATTAAAGATTCATGGCTGAGCATGAAGTTATCTGCTGATCAGACCCCTTTGCACAATTTGTTAATAAAGTGAAAATCCAGCACTATACTCACAAAGCATATTTGATTACTTCAAGGGTAGGTGCTGCTGGGAGGAATCTAGCATCCTTTCTGGAGTCTGGTTTGTTGATTATTGTATGACCCAGTTGGCAGCAAGCCTGTCCTATGAGGCACAGGACAAGAATATGCTGCATAGCTATTTTGCTAAGTAGTTGAAATACAGTGCCAGCGTTATTTGGGACAGATATGTCTTTGATAATCTATTGCTGCTAAGTTGCACAACAAAAAAAGCAACTTTTTTCTCATCATAAAACTTTCCTCCATTGTTCATCAGCAAGCAGAGCCTGAGGAGTTCTGCTTCTGTTGAGATTTAAGGGAAAGTTTCTAGTCAAGGTGTCAGTCCGTCCTGTTGCTCACTAGCAAATCTGCTTATTTTGAAGTTTTCTGTACTGTACTAGATCTCTAAGCATTTGCTCAAAATTCAGCATAGTGCCAGAAAATTCACGTTGGGCTGTCAAACTTACTTAGAAGTTATTTTCATAAATCCAGAAAAACTAAAACACTGCAAGTAGGTATCCTCTAACATAATCTCAGTTTGTAACTCTGGTCTCTGCCACATGATGACTTATCTGCAGGAAAAAAGTGCTTCTTCATCAGTCTCAGAATGGCTAAAAACTTGATCTTTAGCAAAAAATAGGAATCTGGCATGCTTCAAGTACTAACCAGTCTCTTTGTGGAGACTTACAGCAGGCCCTCGGATACACTCGTTGCTCTGCAAAGTTGTTTCAGTCACCTGGTATGGTTAGTCTGATTTTTTTTCCTCTGTTTAAATTTCTCTGTTGTTTGAACTCTGCCTGAAAAGTAGACTGGCACATGTTCTCTTATTTTTCAGATCAGTCATGCCAGCTATGCATAAAAGAGCTGGAGCAAAAGCATTCCATATCCGTTAAGTGTTTTATTTTCCAGACCGAAAACTGAATACTTGCAGCTTGTATGTCATTATATGCTTGTCATTTCTAATTACTTTCTGGCATGTTCCTGGGTGTTTTGTAGACAGGAAAATGCATTTGATTATTTTTTTAAGCTAAGCTAGCATAAAAAAAAAAAAAAAAAAAAAAAAAAAAAAAAAAAAAAAAAAAAAAAAAAAAAAAAAAAAAAGACTTCTACAAGAAAGCCAGAGAGGGACTTTTTACAAGGGCAGGCAGAGATAGGGCAAGGGAGAATGTCTTTAAAATGAAAGAGAATGGGTTTTAATTAAATAATTGACTGAAATAGGTTGCCCAGAGAGGTGGTGAGGTGGTGGATGCCCCATCTCTGAAGATAATCAAGACTGGGTTGGATAGGGCTTTGAGAAACCTGATCTAGTGAAAGGTGTCCCTGCCCATGGCAGTGGGGTTGGAACTAGAGGACATTTAAAGTTCCTTGCAGCCCAAACCAGCCTGTCATTCTGAGAGGTAGAAAACTATTGGGAGAAGGAAATGTGTGGACATAATAACTTCTTCCTTTCTGAAAGAGTAACTTGCTTTGTCTCTTACTATCAGTAAGCATTTTGTCTTGAAAGAGTAAGACTAATTCCAGCATTTCATAACTGGAAATTAATCATCAAGCATATCGTTATTTTCAAAGAATGTAAGTATGTGATTTTTCCCTGCAGGTATTCTGAATACTGTGGCATGTTTTACTGAAGAAAAACATTGTGATTGCATATCAGATTTTATATGCACAAATTCATAAATGAGTACAGAGAAGCTGATTTGTAGTTTTGACCCTTCAGATAGGCTACCAAGTGAGCTACAATAACTCACCTGAGGCTGGTGGTAAATAGAAACTGCGACAATGAGGAAAAGTTTCCCAGCTGGCATTTCCTTTGCTTCTTTAGATTTTGTTCTTTTGACAGTCACTTGACAGCTTGACTACTCCAGAAATGAGCTGGAGTATTGTAAGCCTGTTATCTCCTAAAATAGCTGTTGTTCCTCATACAGAATGTAAATCTTCAGAGTCACTGAAATTAAGAGTCATGCAGCTTTTTGGGGTGTGTCCATACACAGGCTGCTTATAATATATTCAGATGTGAAATTACATTCAAAGGCTGTGGCTGCAAATTAAAGCCCAGATTGATTATTTGGGGTGGCTCTCATCTCTCTGCCATGGAAGCTCTAGTGTAGGCTGCATGAGCTGCACCCCTAACTGGGAGCTGTTTTCACTGGGCTGGTGCAACTTGTCCCACAACTGCCTGGTTCCAGGAGAGATGGGAGCCTGTGGCCAGAGCCTGCCTTGTCACCAAGAAGGGCTAGTCAAATCCTTTTGGGAACAGCCCACTGCGAGGTTGGTTTTGGCCATGCAAAAAGCTGCTTTTTGCCAGCGCTGTGTACCAGCCAGCACGTGGGAAACGTGACCTGATGGTAGCTTGTCTGTGTGGGTGGTCTCCAAAGTTTGTTAAAGTTGCTGAAGAGTACTCACATAACGTAGTATTGTCTCCACTAGATACCTGAATTGTTACTTGCCTTCTATAAAGATTCAACAGAGTATGAGAAGTGTAGGGCCACCTCAGCCACCTCAGTTTAGAGCCTGTTTTTCAGCGGTATGTCCTGAATTTTGCTGGTAATGTGCTGCCTGCTGTGATAAACAGGGGCAAAGACTCTTGCCTTGGGTGACAATAATTTATTACTTATACAGTGCCACAGCCATACTTTGCAATTCAGTCAGCTATGCTAAACAAATATGAAGATACCTGCCCTGGAGAAGTGCCAGCATTCAGGAATAGCAGGATAATTTATGGTGCTGAACAAAACAAATATAGTCAACTGTGGCTGTGCTGCATGGTGAATACTTGTGCTTTTGTAGACTGTATTCCTAATCTAATGATTCCCAATATTAGTTCCTTCTTTGTACCTTGCTAAAATAGCTGTAGGAAAATATTTTCCTGAAATCTGAGGTTTAAAAGGAATTTTGAATATAGCCTGATGAAATATGACAGCACAGGAATCCTGGAATCTTTAACTTCCAGTGAAGATAATTAGTCTCTTCTGTGCAATGATGTGTATAAACTTTTCACTATGAGCTTGCTTCTGACTGGATGAAATAACTAATAATTTTTCTGGAAACCAAAAAGTTTTCAAGAAGTCAAGCCATTTCCAACTTTTGGCTTGAATTAGAGTAATAGTTTCATCTCTCAGAAGTAGTTATGACTGTAAAGCTCATAAATGCTGGACTGCATAAACACATTTAAAATAAAAGCTTTTTCAGTCTGAAGAATTATTTAAATGAGTTAAAAAACAGCTAAACAAAAGTAATTTCAAATAAGTTAAAATAATTTCAAATGCATTCATACAAATATAAAAAAAATTTTATATTACATAAAATGCTATAAATTTGCTAGAAATAACAATTTCCGTCTTCCTGTAGAATGAATGATACATCAATATGAATGAAACCAACTGAATTTTTTTCATGTCACCAGAAGGGTCTGTTACTAATCAGTTTTTTGCTGCCAGGGTAACTGCTGTCAGTTTTTTTTTAATAGAGAAGTGAGTGTTTTTACAATGTCCATGAAGATATTGAAATGCCTTGAAAAAGAATGTTGTTAAATGATTACTTACTGGTGCAAGGTACTGATTACGCAAGATACTACTCCTGGGCAGGGATTGTGGTAGACATAGTGCTGCTGCTGGTGTCGTGGTGAGCACTGGGTGGACACACCTCTGTCCTTTGGAGAGTGTGCAGCCTGTGTAGGAAGCTGTCTCCTCTCATGTGGATGGGACAGCAGAGCCCCTCAGCACCTTCAAGTGAGCTCCACAGGGTCTGCTACAGGGTCCTTTCGCTTTTCTTCATTACCTGGCTGGAAAAAAACTGCTTCACCACCGACACCATTGTTTCCAGGCTACAACGCTTTGGGCTCGCCTTCCTTTTCATTGCCCCCTCACAAGTCTTGCATCTCCTCTGTAAACAAACTGTCACTCTTTAAAGCTTTCTTCACAGATCAGGTTTTCTGAACACTTAATCTTCATTACCCTCTTTGGCAGAGTCTTTCACTTGGCAGCAGTATTGGAAAGGAGAAGCCCTCTAACATGTGCTGCTCCCATTAATGTGCTACAGAATTCCAGGTGCCTGTGAGACAATGGCATTTTCTCATCGACTTTTTTCCCTTTTAATTTCCACTGGTTTGGGTTTTTCCCCTCTTCTCCTTGCAAAGCTGTTGCCTAACCTGTAACTCTTTACACTACTGTCAGTGGTACAATATGACACATTAAATCTTGTAATACAGCAGTGAGAAAAGTGTATTGAATAATGAGAAATCCTTATATGTGATCAGGTTTTTTTTTTTGGTCCTTTCTGTGTGTTTTTTTCTTTTTTTTTTTTTTTTTTCTTCAGATGCTGCCCCAAAAATGTGTGTAAGAGGAAAGTTCAGGTTGAAAATTGCTTTAGTGAAACACAAAACATCCATCTTTATTTCCAGGTTAGGTGTGGGCATGACAGGATTTGCTGTGGATCTTGGACAAGTCCCATGCTGTATTAGCATGACATTGATGCCCTGCTGCTGTCCTTTGTGAGAGCCAACACCCAAGTCCTGTTTGGTTTTTGGTATGTAAAAGTCTTGGCTCTCCTTTCTTCATGCACTAAGGTGGTAACTGCAGTGGACAAGCTAAGCATCTGACAGTACAGCTTCCCTTTGGATCCTAACTGCTGCTTACAAAACTTTGCAAACACAGCTCCTAAGCTGGCAGGCTGCTTGTCTTCAGCTACAGGGAGAGCCCTCATAAAGGCTTTTACTCTCCCTGAGGCCTATTGCAAAATGAGAATGTTCCCTTTCTCTTTGGCATCAACTCAGGTTTGTAAACTTTGATAACAAAAGAAATACTGAGTTCATATTCCAAAATACTTGGAATCTGGTTGTTGATTTTTGGGTACATAGGGCTGTTGCTCTCACACAGAGTAGTTCTGCCTTTAAAATTCCATCTGATCCCTTTACACATTTTCTTGTTTATTCTGTCAGATGGCTTATTCCTGGAAAACTTAATATGAGCACAATTTCCAAATTGTGCTGAGGGTAATTGTTCTCTGTTGCTGTAAAAACACTTGGTGGGATGCATAGTGGGCATTTTCCATGTTACTGATTTTTTAGCACCATGGATAGGAATATTCACATTACCAGAGACAATGGGGTGCGTACCTAGAGACGGAGATGTGCAGGTAGCACATGGGTGTGATGTTTAGCTGGGAGTTCTAACTACTGGGCAAGTAGGAAGGGGTGGTATCTGGGAGAGGCTGCATAAGGTAAGACTTGCCAGGGGTCACCTACTGACCTTCATCCACTGGCCTTGGGCACAGATTGCCCCCCTTCTTCTCCAGCCTATCTCCTCTTGGACATCCCAGCTTCTTTTTACCTTTGAGGTTGACCATGACTGCACGTGTATCAAAAAGTGAGCTCCCATTTAACAGGCTGTTTGTTCATCTTAATTCAGATGCTGGATTATTTTATCTTTTAATTGTTATTTTCATGCTTTTAGGGAGTAAGAAAGACAAAAGGCAGTGCTGGGTTATAAGGACTGGTTTACAGAGGCTTTGAAGATAGGGCTGCTCTGTACTGAGGAGTAATGTTTTTTTCCCCTGTACAGCATTAATCACTTTGCATTCCATTTCCACTATGACAGCTCAGATATAATTACTGCTCACCTTGGGCCACGTAAATGAGTACTGTATATTCCTGTGAACCTTTTAACCTGATAAATTAATCACATGGAGAAAGTTAATGCTATTTATATTTAAATAAAAATTTGCAAACCAGGCAGGAGAGAAGAGTATTTTTGTGTATCATGTTACCATTTATGCTGAACTACTTGAGGGAGGCTGGTGGCTTTTTGAGAGATTATGGATATGAGCTTCTGCTAAAGCCAATTGACTCTAATAAAGGGTATTTTTTTAAAAAGGGCACTGTCCACTTGAATATTGTGACAGTCAGTAATGTTAAATGCCTTGGTGGGGGGGGGGGGTATAGCCTCTCTTCTCATTAGTCCTGTTTACTTATTGATACTGTCATGTTTGGAGGGTGTTGGGTGCTGAAGAGAGGTGAATACATGTAACAAGGTTCATTCTGTTTGGTTTACTCTGTAACTACCTCCATGTCCATTTAGCACCTTGCTTGAGATTTCATCTTAACGCATAGTGCTATAAATGCCTAAAAGCATTCAATTTTCAAAGAGGTGCAGTATGCCTTTCTCTAGCTTTTAATGAAATTTTATAGCC
>WBNO01032547.1:0-27884 GCA_013400575.1 Peucedramus taeniatus | reverse complement strand
TGTGAATCCTAAAGGCTGAGGCCCCACAAGAAATAAGAAAGCTCATTTTTAAGCACAACTTCAGGCTTGAACATTGAATGCCTGTGGCAAGCTTGGCAAGTCAAGTAACTTAATACAATCCCATTTATCGTCTTTGGTTATGAATTTCTCGGCTACTTAAAACAAAGAGAGTAGAAACAGAATCTTTTTCTACATCTTCTTTCTCAACCTGAGAGAAAATTGATGTACAGATATATGTGTTGTATATTAGTTGCTTTCTCAAAGTGGACACTACTTAGGTCCTGATTCTGCAGATCAATTTCTAAGCATGAGCCACTATAGAAATCACAGGTGCAGGATGAGAACACATGCATCTCTGTGAAAAGGGGTCATTTCATGTCTGGGCAGTGTTGAGGGAGAGCAGCAAGGTGCATTTTATCATGGAAATGTTGGACAAACTGTTACAAGTGCAAGGAAGGGACAGGAGTAAAAGTAGTGTATAGCACTGAGTCATACTTGTTTAAAAACATTAAAAATTACTTTCCATGTTAAAATAACCAACAGTTGTGTTTGTTTGCTGGAATTCATGTAGTTAAATTGTTATCTCAGGAAAATGTGTTCCCAGTTAATAGGATGTTACCCAAACTGTACCTAAGTACAGGAATTTCAGCGTGTTTCACCACTAAGCTGCTTTTAAAAGTGAAGACACATCCTGCTCTCTCTTCTTTGTACTTTTTCTTTAAGCAACAGTTAAACCATCTCAATGACACTTATCATTGGGAGATAGATGAACTCTGAACTGGGAGACAGTTTTGCCCTTTGCAATTTATTTGTCACTTCAGGGTGGTGGCAAGTGGCCTTCAGTTAAAAGGAGGGACAATTATGTTCAGTTGATTGCAATGGAGTATTATTAAAATCTCTTTAATTGTACTGCTTAAGATGTTTTCCTCTCAAAAAGAAACTGATATATTGATTTGTATATTTGTTTCATTGTTTGAGCGCAAATACTAACAGATTCCAGAGCCTTCTCCTCTTGCACGGAATGTTGCTTTTTATCTCCCTGTCATCTATGGCTCATACTGTTGCACCCAAACCTAAATTCTTCAAATCTTGATTACCCAGAACAGAGGTTTGTTTTGTTGCTGTGCTGGCCATCAGCATCATTAGCTAATACATTCCTTTTGTGTCTTCAAGTCAAATGCAGCTACAGTGATATTTCTGTGTTTGTGTAACTTGCATGCTTTGTAATCATCAAAATATCAAAAGAGCAGCCTTTTCAAAA
Source organism: Peucedramus taeniatus (assembly GCA_013400575.1). Classification (NCBI taxonomy): domain Eukaryota; kingdom Metazoa; phylum Chordata; class Aves; order Passeriformes; family Fringillidae; genus Peucedramus; species Peucedramus taeniatus. The sequence goes on along the minus strand of WBNO01032547.1, from coordinate 26,623 downwards.
GTACATATGACTTAATAAATGTGTTTCTGATGTTTATATCTACTGGAAGAGGCATTTAGAGAAGGGAGGATAAGGATTTCTTGAGAAATAACAAAATGATTCATTAGAAATATTTGTCCTCTTTTCTTTCCCTTGTGTGGCTATTTCCATTATAAACTGGAGTGATCAATGTCTGCCTGAATGGAATTGAGAAGATAGCTCTCAGAAGGTGAAATATTTTGTAGTTTTTAACCTTCCTTTATTATGTTTATACCTGCTAAAGGCTGAAAGAGTTTAGTAGCTCTGAAGAACGTTTGTCCAGTTTACTTATGATATCTTTTTCTAAGGGAAAAAAAAAAAAAAAAAGAAAATTTTGGACAATCTTTTCCCTTGTTCCTGAAATTCCTAACATGAATGTGTTTATCCCACACTAGATGGTAAAGATGGACTCACTCTGACAATTAAAGCTGCTCTCCATTAAGAAGTGTGTGTACTGCACTTAATGAAGCAGCACTTAGCTTTGCTAACATCACTGGAGCCGTACAGAAGTTCTTTTAGCACATGAGTGGATTCCCAGAACTCTTGCTTTGTAAATAATGTCTGTGCCCAGTGAGCCCTAATTGATAATGACTGTTAATGTAATACCTGCTGGCTGGGCCTGGTCTTTACTGAAAGAGCTCTTTGAAACTTATTTATTGATTGCTGCAATTAGTTTAGTTTAAAAAAAACAAAGAAAGGAAAAAAGAAACCAAAAAAACCCAGACATTATTTGGTCTCAGTTTTCTGATAATTGTTTTTCTTATTTGATAGAGTTAGTGATATTAAAGTCTCAAAACCCTTGTCTGCCTTTTTACTTGTAAAGCATGTCGTGGTTTCGGTTATGATCTCAGGAGTGGATATTGAATAAATTTAATTTTCTGTTCAGTTCACAAAAGGCCACCCCGAAATAAAGACATAGAATTTGCCTACTCTCTGTATCATGAGGTTTTTATAAACTAATTGTTATTTATTTACCTGTGCAGAAAGTGAGGTCTAGTCACAAGGCTGAGATGGCATTCTCCTCCCTGTCCTCAGGGTTTCTGTTACTTTATATTTGAACACACTGTACAGACATCAGGTTTTGAACCCTTGTCCCATGGTACAGACTTATGGCCAGCTCTGCTGCTGTTTACAAAAGGGATGGGAGCTTTGCTTTCATCTGGTGAAGTTGTGCTTTCATCCTTCTCACCTTTAGTGTTTCCTTACAGTTTTTGATTTGATTGCTGTTATCAGAGAATGGACAGTGCTTGACATAGATCATCCAACGGTGGCATTCACATCGTGTTTTCCTCTTCTCTATCTCCCTTTTTGTATATTTCAGTAGTTAAATTCTTAGTGCTGAATTACTTAATGGTTACAAAGTGGTCAGTTTATGAAGGGATAGCTATATTTGTTTTGCCTTTATGTATTTTTACTTCAAAAGTGATTTAGTTATATTTTTGTGACTTGCACTGATACAGAAATGCCTAGTGGGAGGTAAGATTTATTTCAAATGACCTGAAAAACAGTAGTCCATAAAAGAATACATGAAAAAGAATTAATTGTTGATTTTTAGTAAAGGTTTAATTAATAAGTAGTTATTATTCTCTCTTTATTGCTAGGTGGTTTTTGCTCTCAGCTTTTCACTGTATTTTAGACTAATTTTTAGTATGTATGTCACAGTTTTGCGCCATCAAGGAAGACAAATATACTACATAAAATTGGAAAAATAGCTAAAATATAGCAGTGTATTTTAGTTTGGGTAACTTAAATTTAAATATCATTTTGGGGAGAACTGGGTTCTGATTTTGATGTGCCCCTTTAAGCGTTCGTGCTTGGAGACTAATTTATGCCCTTGTTCACTCTGTGCATCTCACGTGTATTTTGGCTGGGCATTTGCACTCTGAATCTTTTGTTTATCAAGTTTATCAAGCCAGTTGGTATAATCTGTCACTCCTGGGTCCAAAATGGACATGGGATCATAGTGGTTCATAATTTACAGCTCAGTGGGTTCTTTGCAAGTGACTACTCCAACCAGCAGGAGATGATGCAGTTGTAAATGTTCTAAGGCACAAGGAATGCAACAAAATAGTTCAAGACACAGCCAGGCCATTAATAATTAAAGATCAATACCGTATAGGTGTCTTGTTCTGACATATGTAGTCATAAAACCAGTAAAACAAATTTACAACCCACTTTTATTTAACCATTACTCTGTACAAACAATGACCATTACTAAGCATTTCTTTCTCAGCTGTTATTACAGCCTAATATATTGGTGTACAATATATTTGTATTAATGGGAAATACAGTTAGTTAAAAATCCCCTCCTTTACAGAAAAATACTTAAAATACAATGGAAAATTTTATGTGTTTTATAGCTGTTTTGAACATCCAGCAGTATGGTAAACAGAGTTTTGAGCTTAGGGATTTTGTAGACTGTTAAAAAGCCTGGAGTTTTTTTGGGTTTGGTTGGTTTTTTTGTTTTTTTTTTTTTTTTTTTTTTTCTTTTTTTTGTTTGTTTGTTGATTTTTTTTTTTTTTGTGTGTGTGTTTGGTTGGTTTTTGTTTTTTGGGTTTTTTTTTAATTTTTGTTTTTTTGGGTTTTTTTTGGTTTGGTTTTTTGGAGGTTTTTTGTTTGTTTGTTTTTGGGGTTTTTTGGGGTTTTTTGTTTGTTTTTTGTTTTTTTTTTTTTTGTGGTGGTGGTAGTGGTTTTTTGTTTGGTTGTTTGGTTTGGTTTGGGGTTTTTTTGTTTTGTTTTGTTGTTTGGGTTTTTTTGGATTTTTTTGGGGGGGGTTGTTTGTTTGTTGGGTTTTTTTTTGTTTTGTTTTTAAATTTATTTTCTCATAATTTTGCATTCTGCATATTCTGTTGTCCATCATTCCCAGCATGCCCTCTTATGAACCTCCACAGTTTTGGTCTTTGTTAATAGCTTCTGTTTATTAATAAGACTGCACCTCTGCTGAAAGTGGCTTGACAACTGGTGTGATTGACAGTACTTAAAACTAGTAGAGTTAGTTGCATTTCTTTTCAGGATGTTAAAAATTTTTTTTTGGCTCTTTCACATGGCAGTTGCCCTTCACTTCACTGGGATACCCTCCTGACAGCGCCATGGGATTGTGCTGGTGTGAAACAGGGCAAGCCAATACTGTCTTGTGCATCCTGCCATGCCAGGAATACTTCCAACAAGTGCTTTTGCTGAACACCAGCACCTGGCTTTCATCCTTCTATCCTTTCTTCAGGAGAGTCTCCTTGGATGACATATTTTGGGGGAATCACAGGGATATTTGGACTAAGGTCAGGGTGTGACAAGGCATGGCTGTAGCATTCCTGGTGTTGTACCACAGCCCTTTAAAAAATGGCCTTGCAGCATCCCTCTGAGACTGGTGTCTCCAGCAGGTGGAAATGGCTGCCTGGGAGCTGTGGATGGGTACTTAAAGCATACCCAGAACTGGGACCTGCAGAATGGCCACTTCTTTGCTATTAAAATGTTGTTCTTAAAACACACTTAAGAATTGTTTTCAACTGTGGGACTTGACCCAAGCCAGGGATCTGCCAAGGACCATGGTGAGATAACCAGGCTTCATGGGAAAGGGATAATTGTTCTTTCAGGAGCAATGTGCTTGGGAGCATTCCTGTGTTTATTTTGACACCCAGCCCAAGTGGGGACATGTGATACTAGTCATTTTGCTCCTCTTCTGCCTTCCATATTGAGGTCATTTTGGTTTCCGCAATCTGGCAGTGAAGATCTGGACACTCTTCTGATGTTTTCAAGGAAAAAGCAGCAACCATGGTGAATTCCTGTGATGGAGGAAGGAATGTCCTGATGGATGCTAAGGCCAAATTGACCAAGGATTTTTAACAGGAGGAAAGCCTTGACTTGGTGAAAATCTAATTTCAAAGGACAGAATAGCATTTTAGTTTCAATTTCATAATCACATAAAACTGTTTTTAATGGCTTTCCAACAGAGACATCACACAAGGTTTTTCTTTTCCTTGTGCTTATTATATTGTATAATTGGTTTCTGGTAATATCAAAACACTAGGAAATCTCTCTCAATAACATCATTAATCTCTAAATGTTGTAATTTATTCTTAGCAAGATCTGTTTTCCAAGAACCTAATTTTTAACATCAAGACACTTTGAATTGTGTGTGCATGCTTTGGTGCTGTCCTGTAGTTTTGGCAGTCAGTGCAGGTTTGAAACCATAATACCTAGTGCTTGCGTCACCTCAGCTTTTGATGGCCACCACTGGGTCACTGGGCAGTTGTGTCTAGTAGTGCCTGGAGTTAATGGGATTCAAAAGCTTATAAATACAAAGCAGCTTCCTCAAAAGTGTTGTGGGCTTCCACCTTGTATTAAAAATAACATAGCAGCCAAACTAAAAACATTAATGTTTGGCTCTAATGCTCCGGGTTTTCAGAAAGTGAGCTTTCAGGTCTAACTGCTTTTATGTATCTGTATCAATTGCCACTACTGCCAGAATATGCATAAGTAGCATCTAAATACAAAAATAAAACCAAAACAAAACCCATGATATATATTGAATTTACTAGGTACTTCTTAAAACAAGATGGCTGCATTAAGTGTGAGCTTTATTCAGCCTGAGTTTACAGTGGGAAAATACCTGAAATTAATCCATTTTTTTCCAGCATATCTATCATAATCCCTTGGAATATTATGCAGAATTCTTATATACTGTGTGTAGGCTGCTTCTATGGAAGCTGCTTGGCTCTTGATGCCTGCTCTGGTACCTGATGCCATCTTCCCATGCTGTGAGGGCTGCCAGCACCTGTCCCCCTGTCCTGAGAGGGGACAGAGCAATCCGCCTCACTGCAGGTGGTGCAGCTACTGAATTTTGCTTATAAATAATTTGGATGGTGGAACAATAATAAAGAAGTCATGTAGTTGAGCCATTTGGTTTGCCACAAGCTCAGTCTCTATAGACAATATTAGATCTCTGCCTTTCAGTAAAAAAGTTTTTGTTGCATGGAAAGTAAATACAGGTTGTGAAAGTTTTTGAGTGTATTCATGCTGTTGACCCATAGTTAATGAGCAATTAATCTTGGCTCTGTTGAATAGCAAATTAATTTGCATCTTTCTCAGTTTTCTTTGTAAAGCTGGCAGCTGGCAAGTAATTTGCTTTCAAAGCAGGAGTCTAAATGGAAAGGAATATAAATAAAAGAAACTGACTTGTATGAATATATCATTGAAATACCAGGATTTTTTTGGGGAATAGAAAGGAGAATACACCTGAAAATGATGGCTGGTGTTGAACAAAAGGACAGTAATTTGTACCTCTGTGGCATGTTTTTCATATGCTTTTGAAATATCTGAAATACATGTTCTCCACAAAGAACAAACACATGAGATTCTTCAAGATTTGATCTAGAAATAACAAGCCCAAGAAGTGCAAATGTTACTCTGGAAAACACTGATAATTTTGTGGGCATGAAACCTTTGTCCTCAGAAGCCTAAGAATGTTTGTCTATTATTTGTCAGACTCTTGAGCTGTGTCTAAGCCATATAATGCATACCATTGTGAGATATTATCCTTTTTAATATTATAGACCCTTATTTTTTTGCTACACACTGTTTAATGAGATCATTAATCCCTGATGTTCTCAGTTAAGAATAAAATAAGTATATGACAGATAGAGAACAGCAGGAAAAGACCTTGAAGCAAAAGTGTAAGGGCTCTGTTCATCTTTTATTAAGAAAAGGCAAAGACTTCTCATCACCATTACAGCTTTTTCTTAAAGGTGACAATATTCTTTTCCCATATTGACCTGGTTTATTTAAACTTGACATTCATGTAAACTTCTTAAGCATTTATACATTTGAACTAGAGAAAATAAAGGAAATTCACTTGAGTTCCTTATTCTTCATCTGAAGACTGCTATAGCAAATCCAGCTGGGTTTCTGTGATGTTTTATATCTCCATAATAATTTCAACTGAGTAGGAATCTGGTCACAACACGTTTGCTCTCTGCTATAAACCTAACTGTTTCAGTTTTCTTCTGCAGTTAAAGCCAAATCAGTATCTCTTGGTGCTTCCAATGACAATAATGCACTTTAAATGAGCACTCTTTGCTCATTTGGTGATTTGAAGTACCTATTTGATTCTTATAGTACAGCAGACCCTTATTCCCACATAGCTGCCAGCATCAGGGAGATTTTTGAAGAGGCTGGTACTGCTCACCTGGGTTTTAGTGTCTTCTCATAGCAGTACAGTAACTTTTCTTGAGTCTTCATATTTATTTAATTGAAGGCAAATTTTCAAGTTGTTGCTGCATTTCAGGATAGCTAATTGTGATACTGTATGCAAAATCTTTGTTTTACTCAAGACATTTCTGCAACTACAGTTGTGGAAGATTTGATGTTCTGGGCTGTTCCCTTAATGCTTTAGGCAGATGTAACTTGGGCTTAACAGGAGCAAGCCACAGGATTGCTGGATGAAATCCCAAACACATAGTAAACAAGTGGGAAATATACCTCTGAGAGATTGCTGGCCATGCCATGCCATGCCATGCCATGCCATGCCATGCCATGCCATGCCATGCCATGCCATGCCATGCCATGCCATGCCATGCCATGCCATGCCATGCCATGCCATGCCATGTCCTTTCTTGGACAGGAAAGAATCTGAATAAAGTTCTGATGGTCTGATGAACCCTCAACTTCCTTCACGGCAATTCTTAGATCCGTGGTTTATTAAACATCCAGATTCCTTAGTAAAAGTGCCAAGTGACCCCAGTTTTTTTCTCTACTGTTACTACAGTAGTACAGAGCAAGTACTGCTAGGCTGCTTACCTGGTGTGATTCATCCTTTTTTCCTTAAGGTGATGCATAAAGAAGGCATTATTCTACATCCCTCTTGCTCAGCATAATACCACAGTGACAGGAGTGCAGCAATGTTTATTGTAATATTGTAATATTCTGAGTGTTTTGCAGCTGCATGTCAGTCATGTGGAATTAGTTTATTAATGTTGATAAGAAATCTCATCCAAAAAGTGAGTGTAAGAAAAGAATGACCTTTTACACTTCTGGCTGGTTCATCATGCATGCTTACAAAAGGATCTTGCCATAATTCATAATCCTAACATGGCAGAGAAGCAGGTATCTGGCTGGTGTTAGCTTTGGCAGTTGGTTTCTTTGTAGCTTAGAGTCTTAATTAAACTTTTGAGAGCCTGAGGGATTACTTAAACATACATGCAATTATCTTAGTGTTCAGGAATTTTATATGTTTATTTTTAAAGACCTTCCTTCATTGCTTTTTAGGACTGGAATGGAAAAGAACAGATTATCATAAAAGTTTCTAAAATTATATTTATGCATAAAATGCATATTATGATAAAGGATTTCTCTCTGGGGCTCAGATTAGGAATTATATTCACAATATTTTTCCTGTTGCTATTCCCTGCTGAATTTCTTCATCTGATAATATTACTGTTTAGGAAGTGGTAACATATGCATGTAACAAGTTAATTGTAAAAGCCCAAAAGGGGTAATTTGATTGTGCTACTGAAACAATAGTAGTCAAGCATTCTGGTCTGCGGTTGCCAGTTTTAAATTACCACGATTATTGTAAATCATGCAAAGGAATTGTGGGAAACAGAACTTTCAGCTTTTCATTAGAAATGCCCCATTTTCTGTCCAGGATCACTCAGCCATCTGTCTAACAGACTGCAGTGGTGCTTCATGGACTGTTCCTTCAGCAGCCCAGGGCAGCAAGAGTGGCATGAGGGAACATTCCTGAGTATTGCAGCATCTTTGAAATCTTAACTATGCAGGTTTGTGGCTAAGAGCTGAATCTACTTCTCAATGTAAATGATGCACAAGCAGGCATTGCCGATTTTTCCTGTTAGGAATTCTGCATATGTTCCACATACACATAATTAGCTAGTTAACACTGAAAACAAAAGGAGCATTTTATATGCCCTCTTCTTTGCTGTATAAGAGATGCTTCTCCTTTTTACTTTTGAAAAATAGACTCCATCTCCAGCATACCTGAACTAATGTATTCTCTGCCCTTGTGTGATTTCACTAATGTATCAGAGGATCTGGGAGCAACCTGTAGAAACATTCTGGAGAATCAGAGGGGAAAAGATCACACTCTAAAGATTTCAAGTAGTCTGTAGGGGGAAATAAGTGTCAATTTTAAAATGAAGTCTTAATATCTCCCATCTTCAAACTTTGTATTTTACATATTCATGATACCCATGTTGTTGGTATTGGACTGAGATGCAGGCTATTCTTGGAAGCCCTACTCCTGTTGCAGACACTCTATATTTGCCCTATGGTAGAGAGGGGAAAGCAGTTCATCCTGCTTGTGGGGGCTTGTTTCTTTCTGGAGTGTTTAACAAAATGGCACTTGAAGATAATTAGAGTCTGTTTAATGAGTTCTGAGCTAGGGCAATGGAAGAATTTAGTTGGTAAACGACTGAGCTGCTGGTTCAATGTATATATAGCCCTACTAGCTTGTTTTTGCTGTCTAAAAATGGGGGAAGTTGTATGAGTAGTGCCAAAATCACTATTCTGCATTTGAAGTGAGTGGTATTTGGGTTAGTGTCTCTTGCCATTGTAAGGCATTCCTAATGCTTAGCTCTGCCCTGATCCTTCCTGTGACATTTGTACCACTTGAGCACATCATATGGCCACAATGTGTATGTGTGGAAGTTGAGATTTCCAGGATGCTAGTGCCTACATCTGTCACAAATATGTGAAATGTTCTGGTATTCCTAATCTATTGTTTCTGCCTACCACATTTCACTAACTCTCCTTTGTTTTGTACCTGCTCTTCTCTCAAAAAAAAAAAAAAAAAGTCCGTATTAAAAGGTTTCTGTGCAGAAACTTACATCTGCCTAAGTACACGTGGCATGGAAACATGTTCATCTCAGAGGAAAAAACTACAGCAGTCATTCTTATAATAAGCACAAATTATTATGAAAGGTAGGCAATTGCCATTTTATTTTTAAAAATGCATATTTATGAAGTAATATAGATAGAAAGTGTCTATATCTCAATTCAGTTAACAGTAGAGTAACTGATATGTTTTGATTAATCAGAAGCTAGTGTGATTTTGTTCTTAGTGTGAAGAAGGCTACTATCATTTAAAAGCATTAGCTGTTTGTGCTTATCACATATGAGCAGTGGTAGTGAAATGCCTTCTGATTGCATTAATTTACTATTATTTTGGCATCAAATAAAAGAAACAAAGTAATTTTCAGTGAAGAACTTGTTATATCAGATAGACACTTTAAATTTCCCTTTGTGTTCTTTTGTGTTGACATGGCAATAAAAAACCTGTTCTTCAGCTGTATGCAATCTTTAGCTAAAAATGAGATCAGTGGCTTATGAACTCTTAACTTGAAGATTTTCTTCTTTGTGCAGCTTCAAGCTGTTCAAGTAATTTATTTCTGGCAAGAATTGCCTTTATTTTTTTTAAATTACTTGAGGGGGTAATTAATTTAAATTTGTTTTGGCCTTTAAATATTATCTTTCATTTCAGCTGTCCTTTAACCTTTTAAAGTAAGATTTGGGTAAAATTTTAAATAATGTCTTCAAACAAATGATTGCCTTTCTATATAATACTGGAGTGGGCACTGAGTTCAGGGAGAATAAAAGAAAATTTTTGCAGACTTTCATTGCATCTCACTTCTGTTAAAGTCAGTTTGAGTTTATAGTTATTTGGAACTTATTCCCAGCTGTATTTTTCCGTGTGAGAAGAGAAATTGATTTGGAGTAAGAAGTAGGAGGGGTGTGCTCAGTCAGAGGATTTTACATATATGCAAAGCTGCTGTTTCGGGGTGAGACTTCCAAAAGATAAGAGGGAGGGAGGAAGCACTGTGAGTGTGAAAGTGAGAAGCTAAAATGGAAGCCATCACAAAAAGCCACAGATTTATGGAGTTCAATCAGAACAGTGAGCAAAGGAGACTGAGAGTAGAATTAAGATTCTGATTTGTTTTCCAAAAATAGATCTTCAGGAATTTTCTTGGGATGCAAAAGATCCATATTTTAAAGTCGGGCCTACAAACTGGATGATTAGACCTTTAGTGAATGGATGCATTTGGTTTGATGAGTTTGAGGTGAAAATTGTAGGAAGACTCATGACAGTTCTGGGCTGGTAGAACAGAGAATTTTGTAAGATGAGAAATACTGAGCACATTTATAATGGAAAAGTAGAGCCCTAGAGTGAAGGGTCAGAAGACAGTGTGAGGGAGAGGAAGAGAGGAGTACTGGGGCAGAAAGCAGGAGGAGAGAGATGAAGGATTTAGAGCAGACAAAAAAAAAATTCTACTTAATACTTGAAAGAAATCTTCAGGCTCTTTCAACACTAATCCACTCCTTTCCTCTTTTCTCCAAAAGGAAAGATACCCAAGGGGAAAAATAGTAGATGAGTTGTACTCTCTGGTGATCTTGTGGCAGCACTGGGACAATGGCCCATCTGGAGTAGCTGGTGGCAGCTCCCTGGTGTATTTTACCTGCACTGCTCAGAGATCTCTCAGTAAGCAGGAGATTGATGTGACCTGTAGTTACCTTCTCTTTCCTGGGCTCTGTCTTATAATGACTTGAATGTTGACTCATAAAGGGAACACAAAGTTTGTTCAATGTTCTCCATAATGCCCCTGAAGCACTTTTTGGATACCTAGAAAAGAAGCTGGGCCTCCGTAGCAGAGTGACACCACCCATGCTGTCTGAATGATGCTATCCTTGAGTCATCACCCATGTGGGAAGAGCTGTTCTGTGGGCCAGCCTGGAGATGAGCTGTTGATCAGTACAGACTGTGCTGTACAAAACTGTGAGTTTTGTTGCTCTGTTTTGAATCTTCCTTGGTTATTTTCAAAAATTTGCCACAGAGTGTTTTCTGGCTTCATGGTGAATGAGAAATGCAAATTTGGGTACACAACATCCAACCACCTCACCAGCATATCTACCCTACCAGGCTTTTCTTGTCCTCTGTCTTGCCCTGCCTGTGCAGTCATCCTTGTCGCTTTGAACTAAGTGTAAATAGTGGATATTTTATTACTCTATTAATTTCTCTACACGTTTAATTCCACCCTCTTCTCAGGCTTTGTTACACTCTTAACTCTTCTCACTTTATTTTTCTAATGCACAAGGAGTATCATTTGAGCTTTTTCTTTCACTGTCAGGGTTGAATTAATCTATGCTCATTCAGGTATGTCCTTATTCACACTTCCCTGTTGAGAAGCCTAGTTCTCAGAGATGTGATAGGACCCACCATGTCCTAAAAAGCTGAAAGATTCTTAGGAGTTATTCATCAAGATTATGAACTCCCTTTGAAGGATGGGACTGAGGGCCATGATGTATTCTGCCTGCCAGTCTTGATACTTGCTGTAGTCATTGTGGCAGCTGTGACACTCTGAAAGAGTGGGTCTGTGGTATGCTTATGAGAAAAAGAGGATGTATTGTTAGCTTGAAACTGGCTTTCCTATATAAATTATTTAAGTAAATCAATTAATTGTTAGGGTGATTTCTCCTGATGGACCTCACTTCAGCTGTGGTTACAGGAATGGGTTGCTATTGGTAGGAAATGCTCTCAGAAGATAAATCTCCTCCAAATTCAGTATTCTGTGCACTAGTTTTCACAGGTAAATGAGTATAGCTGATTCTGTTTGCTGGGCTCTCTAGCAGGCTGATACTCAGAACCAACAGATAAATGGCATGATAACTGCATCTTGCTTTGCTATTTGGGTGTGATTTTATGTGATAATTTTTATAAAAAGTTAATGAGTTTGGAAAAGAATATTGACTGTGGTGAGAAGCACTTTCAGTTTCTCACACTGCTCCTGGAACTGAAATTGCTGGAAACAATTGCTTTCTTTTTTAGGTCTTTGAATAATCAGCTACCAAAGTATGCTATATTTCATAAAAGCCTTCACTGATTGATGTAAAGGGATAAAATTACTGAAATGTTCTGGTATCAGCATGTCATCTGAGGACTTAGTGCTACTTTAGAAGTAAACAAAGGACTCTAAAAACTGCACAAAACCATATATACACTTTTTTCTTCAGACCAAATTCTGAAATGCCACTTTTATCTTTATAACAATTATTGTGAGTTTTCAGTCTGACAGTGATCAATTCTGTAATTCATGTTGTCCTGGTAATCTTAACTGCTGTCCACTATTCTGATTTATTATTTTTGGCAAGTCAAGGTAGCATGCACCAGAGTTATGAGGAACAAGTTGAATTGAAAGTTGTTTGAAATATGCTGGCTTTTTTTTTTCCTTTTTTTTTTTTTTTTTTTTTAACCCAGGTTTTCTTTTCAGTAAAACTTTTTTGTTTATCTGTATAGGTGACTTTTTTCATTCTCAGTTTGGTTTATTATTTTTCTTAAATCAGGTTTTATTTCCAGAAAGTTGACTCCACTTTTCTTTGTGTCCAGTACAAAACTGCTTACAGAAATAGATGCATGTCAATAAGCCTTTCAAAGACTCACATTGTAAAAAATGAAACCATTGATCCCTTCATCTAGGTTCTTAAACACTGACAAGGTAAATTGGAGCTTCATTAAATTAATGATTCAGTAATGGAAAATGAGGATTCAAGTTTATAATAATGGGTGAAGTGGTGAATTGAACTCTGCATTAAACTTACCATTAAATGAAAGAACAAGGAAACATAATTTGCATCTGTATAAATGCACATGCTTTGTGGGAATCGGTAGCTGTTATGCCCAGAAACATTCTTTGTAACATCTATTCAGTTACTGTCAGCATCAGTTAGTCCAAACTTCTGAAGTAACCTGAGATTAGGGAGAACTAAAAAACCCCCACCTCTTTCTTTAGGTTCTTTTTCTGTTGTAAATATATGGGAGTCTTTGACAACTTGCAAGTCACTTCTATACTGAGGCAAATAATTTACAAACACATTAGTAAACATACCTTAGAAATGCAAGAAAACTGCAAATCCCTTTGTTTTTAATGACATCATTTACCATTAAAGTATAATTGTTTTATAAGGAAGCTGTTAGAGATTATCTGATTAGGCATATAGGAATCTCTTCAGTGAACCTTTATGATGTCTGCTTACTGAAATGGGAAGAGGAAGCCCTCTCCATTTCTTTTAATTGAAAGTGTTAAATGAGTTTACTTGATTGTCTTTTGCAATTATTCAGTATTTCTGTTGTGGACTGTATAAACAAACATGACAGAATTGCCAATAAATACCTATATGAAATAAGTATAGGTATGTAAATACATAAGTAAATTTATATTCCTAATTCAGTCTAATATTGGCTACAGGCTGGAAGCTGAGTCCTGCCACCAGTGGTGTTCCTGCCAACCCCTGAAAATAGGCCTCTTTGAATTCCTGAGTCTGATTTAAGATTGTTGATTTAATATTTTTAGAAGGAAAAACAAGCCTAAATCAATGGAGAAGTACTTGGCTGGAGATTCGAATTGCACAAGACATGTGTTCTCACTTGAGACCTCAGGTAAAACAGACTCTGGAGGAATTCTCCATCCCATTTCTATGTAAATTCTGACCCCATCCCCCAAAAAAATTCCTGCTAGAGATACTTTCTGTTCCTCAATTAGCCACTGGTAAAGAAACCTTAATTTTTGCTACTGAAGGCCTTTTAGTTGAACTCAATTTTTCATCAATTGGATAATGTCTTGCTCTTTTCCTGAGATCTTTCAAAAAGACTTCAAGCTAAAGAGACAGTGTGGATACAAATGTACATGAAAATCAGAAGCAGAATTTAAGAGAAAATAAATGATGGCTGTGACAAGAACTTGCAACATGAAACAGAAGCTCGTATTGTATGCATAAATCCTTTAATTTAAATGTGTACATATATGCAAGCCCAGGCAGTCTTAGGAAAGATGAATGGAAGGGTATTACTTAAATGTTCAGATTTCCTAAGTGCCTCATTGTGATTGACTTCTGAGGAGGAATTCTGGAACTGTGTTCCTTCTTCTATTGATCTAATAAAAGAATAGAATCATAGAATATTTAAAATAGAGTGGAAGAAAAATACAAAATCTACTCTAAATAGTCCTTGTTGTATAAGCTTCAGAATTTGAGGCATAGAATATCTCTTCTTGGTCTCTCTTTCCATGGGTGATACAGGTCAGTAGTAATGCCATGTACAATCTTCATCTCAATCTTAATTGAGTTAAGGAACCAGACTGGAGATCTCCCTAGAAGAAATGTTGGGCTCTGAAATAAAATGTTGAGTGTCTTGCTTGAGACCTTTAAAAGATTTTTTTTTCCCCTGATCTATTAGCTTCTTTGTTGTAGGGTCATTCTTCAGATTTAGATTTTAGAACGTACACATTTTTGAAAGTATGAAGATAGTCAAGACTAAAACCAACAAAAAATGTTTCTTCTTCAGCAATTTTTAGAGTTTGGAAAACAGCTGTTAAAAGCCATGGCATATATGGCTCCTGTGGCTTCGTTAAACAGACAGCTTTCTGACACTAAGAGTATTTGTTTTCTAAAATTGTGGAGGATTGCCACAATAGAAACATATTTAGAATATGAAAATACATAAAGTACATATGTAGCTTGCAGCAGAGGGCAATAGAAAAGCCACAACTAAGATGTAAATTTTAGTGACTCTTTTTGCCTGTTACATGATACCTCAGTGGTGATTGTTGATGAACAAAATTAAGACCAGTATTTTATAACAACAAAATATTTATTTTGAACGTGATTAGTACATTCACTCATATTCCAGCAGTATTTGAAGCCACAAATATCTCAGCATATTGCAGGAGCAGCTGTTGAGGCCTGGATGCCTAACTAAGCCCCTGGCTGGACATCTGGAGTGGATGGAAGGGCTGCATTTTAGCCCTTCAGCCCTACATGCCTGTGCACTTCCCAGCCACACTTTTCACTCCTGGCTGACTTCAACACCTGTTTTCTTAGCAAACTTCTGTACACCCCTTTCTTTAATGCTTAATCTCTTCACAGGGGCTCCTCCTTGATAGCACCAGTCACGCAGACCTCGGAGCTGTGTGCTCAGCGGTGTAGGTTTTAGGCATTGCTCTGCGTAGCCAAGTGATGTCCAGATTCCCCTGACTGCAGAAGCTCTGAGGAAGTGCAGTTCAGGACTGAAAAGCTGAGAACATACTTCAGACATGTAGAAAGATCAGTCCACTATGCTACATAATTTTGAGTGAAACTCAAAATATTCAGTAACTCATGAAGAGTTACATTTCTCGTGTCAGTGAAATCTGGACCCTGCTAAGCTGAAATGGCAAATGTTAGCTTTTTTGAGGAAAAATAAGTGATAGGCAGGAAACGGAGTAGCTGTTTTGGGATATGACAACAAAGCGGGCTTTTTGTATTTGTTGTTGAGTGAAGAGAAGGTTGAAGAAAGTGACCATTCACGGGTAACCTTTTGTTTGAATGTTGTTGCAGGGCCTGCAAGGCCTCCCTGGCGGTCAGCAGCCTGAGACAGGAAATGCTTTGTCATCATGAGTGACAGAAAGGCCCCTGTTCTGCTTCCAGACCCTTGCTTATCTCCCTGTAAGCCTATAGGTCATATTCGCCTCGACCCTTACCATTGGACAATTTCCAAAACCCCAAAACCCTATAAATACCCCTACTTCTGTCCAGTCTGGCAGAAGAGCTGTCACTGATCCCCTTCGCAGAAGAAACCAATAAAGGAAATCTCTGGAACTTCACACAGCTCTTCTCCTCTCTCTCCCTGCGCCTGCCTGCGGCACTTAGCAAGCAAAGGGCTGAGATCACCAATGAGCTGATAATCACCCAGAGCTGATATCACTTGGGCTTGCTAAGGTAGCCTGGGCTGGGAGCTGCTTGGGAACTGGGACAGGCAGTGCTGAACAGGACTGCGCTATCCAGGCCCGTGGCAGCCCGCCGGGGATAGCCCAGACCCGGCAAAAGGCTGCAATAGAATGTGACCAATTTGTAGAACTTGGAAAGCCAGTAATTTAAACATTAGGAATGCTTAGGGCAGCAGCTGCAAGATTTAATGACCAAACTAAACTCAAACATAGCAGTGATGGAGGTAAGGTAAATTTGCTGCTATCCCCTAAATCTCCCTCCTTTGTTCTCCAGAACAATGTGCTGATGTTGCACCATTTCAAAAAGTAGAGAGAAAATGGGAGCCGTGGAGGTTTCATGTTGCCTGAGTTACATACTAAGGCACCAGTAAGCCTAAAATAACATTTATATCTCTGAATTATAAACCTGTACTTCAAAGCATAAAATGTTTATCCACTGTGCTGGTTAGTGATGAGCTTTTTTGATCCAATAAATACTGTTCGTATGTTTCTGTATTAACAGTTTGCCAAGTCATTCTATACACTCTGTCTTTTCTTAGAGCAGTGACAACTTTGGCAACATACATTTATCAGGTGATTTTCTGAATGTGCTGTATTTGCTTTTCAAAAATTCTGTATTTTTTTCTTCTCCCTTTTAATAGTCTTAGTTCCATGAACCACAGTTTTTGTTCTTGCTTTAGTTTGTATTAATAGAATTGTTTTTCCCTATCAACTGACATTTTATGTGCCTATTGAGAAATGTTTAATCAAAAAGGAGATTAATTGAATTGCATTAATTGCATTAAGTGATCTGGCTGTGAAGAATGGGATTGGACCAGATAATGTCTGACAGTGTTGCACTGCCTGATTTTCTCCATTTCTGTTACACAGGTCCCCAGTTACTTGTACCCAGAAATTTTTTTTACTTGAAAAGCAAATTGAAGTGATGGAGATTTTTTAATATTAATATTATTCATCTTCTAGTAAATTCCAGTTTTCATTTTGCTTCAGCCTTGTAAAAGATTTTTTTGTTCCTTACTGCTATTTTTGATTCGTCAGTATTTCTTATATTTCATTTAAGAGTAATCTAGTGTTTATTGTTTCTGCCACATATGGATTATGATCAGGTACAGTAATCCATTATGTATTTTTCTCAATTAACTGGCTATTACCTTGATTATAAAAAGGTGCTCCAGACTTCAAGCAACATTTTTATGCCCATACTCTTTTGAAGTTAGTTAGTCTCAAAAGTGTGGACATAAGAAGTGTCTACAATAATCCCGTAGTAGATCTTTTTCCTAATCTTTTCCTTGGCATTTTCCTGTTAATTTATCAAAAGACTTTTTCTTTTAAGTTACTGATTTGTCAGCAAGTTTCAGCTAATAGAGTTTTGGATTTCCAGCTGCCCAGATCTCATAATACTTTCTATAAACATTGAATAAACTATTCTTCATAACATTCCTCCAGCACAAGAAGATAATTAGTTGTAGCTGGGAATATGACATATTTCACTTAAGGAAGGCAGTCTGGATACCAGAAGAGCAATCTTGTTTGTCAAGTGAAATTGCTTGGATTTCTATTTGCATCCTTTACAATACTGGTGGTTTCTTTTAAAAGGCCAAAAAGGTGTATTAATTCCTATATTTGGCCTTGCACTGCAGTGTAGACCTCCTGAGCTATCCTGTTCACACAGACACTTGTAACCATAATGCAGTGGAAAACATAAATTCATCTTTTATCCTACCATGAGTGCCAAAAAAGAATCAGTTTTTGCTCAGCTTAGTGCTGCTAAGAAAATGTTCCGGTTATTGTTATGTCAAAGAGGCAAAGACTGCCAAGTCTGTAAGGACAGAAATGTGGTTCAGTGAAGTATTTAAAGCATGAAGGGCAAGATTTATTGTTAGACTCCTAAAGATATGAATAGATTGAGAGGGAGGGAAAAAAGACTCTGATTTGGAACTAGAATGTGATGCCTTGTCTAGAGTAGATTGTTGAGACAAGTGTAAAGGTTAAACAGTTTCAAAGTTTTTGCTGTCTGAATAGAAGAAAAAGGGAATGATGATGGAAGGTTCTGATGTGTTTTCTTAGTGTTTCCCTGAAGGAATGTAGGGAATTCCTGTGCAGAGGAGAAAGCTGATGAGAGGATTTAAAGAGTGAATTCACAGTTGCAGAACATTATTTCAGCTGAGAATGTGAAACCCCGTTACAAGTTTGAAGGTGAGAAGTTTGAACCTAAGAAAGAACACAAAACCACAGAATATCCCAAGTTTTAAGGGACCTTTAAGGATCATCAGGTCCAACTCTGCCCCTCTCAGGACTGTATAGAACTAAACCATATAACCAAAAGTGTTGTCCAGACAGTCCTTGGATCCCTAACATATTTGGTGCCATGACCAGGGGAGCCTGTTGGAGTGACGAACTACCTTCTCAGTAAAGAACCTCTTCCTAATGTCAAACCTGAAGTTCCCCAGTGTAGTTTCATTCCACTTCCTCGTGTCCTGGCACTGATTACCAGGGAGAGGAGATCAGCACCTCCCCTTCTCTGCTCCGCAGGAGGAAAGTGTACCTTGCTGCCAGGTGCCCCCTCAGCCTTCTCTTCTGCAAGCTGAGCCAGCCAACTGGCCTCAAGTGGTCCTCATAAGTCTTGCCCTGAAGGGGTTTCACCATCCTTCTCTGGATGCACTTTAACAATCTGATGTCATTCTTATACTGTGGTACCCAAAGGCAGCCCCAGCGCAGAGCAGAGCAGGACAATCCCCTCCCTTGCCTGGCTGGTGATGCTGTTCCTGATGTCCCCAGGACACGCTTGGCCCTCCTGGCTGCCAGGGCACTGCTGTCTCATGTTCAACTTGCCATAAAATGGTTGAAATTACTTAAAAGTGCATGTGAAGAGTCCATTTTTCCTTCTGTTTGAGATAAGTGCTTTCAAAAGGTTTAGGAAAAAGTAGTTCAAGACTCTTAGCAAGTATCACACATCACAATTGATACAATCTAGGGAAATAAAGTGCTTTTTAGATAAAATTAGAGTACATCTCAGACAAATTGTTTTGTTTTCCTTTGAGTTAAGATATAGAGTAGTGGTTTAACTGAAAATGGAAAGAAACAAAATACAAGAGAAATAGAATAAAGAGACAATTAGGATTCCTTCGATCAAATCTCAGAAGCACAAATGCTCTGGAAATAGGTGCCAGATATCACAGGTGCCCAGAGTCCTCTGACATGTCTGTTGGTAGCCCAGCATAATGGAGAAGCAGAAACTCCTTGACAATCTTGTAGGACTTGTGAATCCATATCATGTGTCTGCTTGGAAATAGTCCACTCCTTTTCTATGTTCCATGCAATCACAGGGATTTTTTGCAATCTTTCTTCCAAAACATGTAATTTATACCCTCCTCTTTTTCTGTCTGCTGCCTGCCTGCAACTTTTCAGTTAGATATGTAAATACACAGAATTGTGGAATCTTGGAATTACTGAGGTTAGAAAGGATGCCTGGATATCATTAAGTCCAACCCTTGTGCTCAGAGCGAGATTTTCATTAATGCAGTTGTGCTTTGAGTCCATCAGACTTTTGAGTACCCCCAGACTCCACAACCTCTGAGCAATCTCTTCTATTGTTTTGTCCCCTCTTCAGGGAAAAAGGTCATTAATGGAGATTTAAACAGCGATTACTCTTGGGCTGCTTCTTTAGTGGCTGTGCCTCAGCTGGACTTTTTGCCATTGGATGAAACCCTTTGAGCCGGGCATTTCAGCCAGGTTTCAGTACATTTCACTAGTTTGTACTTCATCATTAAAATTTTACATGGGACAGATTCAAAAGCCTTTCCAGCTTTTTTTCACCTCTGGACCTTTCCTGAGATGCTTTTTTGAAGACCAAAAGAACTTTTGGCACATTTGAGTCTATTTCATCTTGTCCAGATTATTATTTTTTGGTAGGTTAGTTTAGGACATAATGAGAAGATAATAATGGGCAAAGATCCTCACATCCCAATCAAGGCACTGATGCATCTGGGTCTGTTTCTTATTTTGTGAAACAAACTAGTTTGGATGGGCCCTATCAACTCAGTGCTGTAATCCTTTTGTTTGCCTTGTGGATTACAGTAATCAAATGTGCTTCTGGCAAAATATGTGTCTCTGAAAAAACAAAGAGCTTCACCTGTATCACTTATTCACATGAATCTATGTTGCCCTTTTGCAAAGCTGCAGTTTTTCCAAGAATCATTTTAAAGGGAGACTGCTAATCACTTTAACATCTAGCTTATTACCTTATGTACAGTAATGCCTGTTTTTCACACATAATGAACTGTCAGAGCCAAGTGCAAATATAGTTGATTTTGTGCTTGTATGGCTGTTCTAAACTGTTGCTGCCGGCATTTTTTGTGCTATCACCCCTTGCTGCTGCCACAGATAGAGTGACGCACTTCACCTGCAAGAGAGAAGTAGCAATATCTTTATTGAGGTAAAACAGCCATTTAACGAAGTTTGGCAGTAAATGCGTCAGCAGTTTAACAATATTCAATGGCAAGGTATGCTTGACTGTTTACAGCACAGAAGATGGGGTCAGACAAAACTGCCCAGGAGACTATCCTGTTGAGTCATAAGGTTCAAAGGACTCCCGTGTGTTCTAAATTTTTTGGTAGGAGTTTAGTTGTGGCTGGATCCAGACTTAGTCCCAGACTTGGTCAATACTTTATGGCTAAAGGATTGCAATTGCATGATCAGTATTTTATGGCACTTAAGTAAAATTTTGAAGTTTAGCCTGTTACTAATCACTTACCGAAAATCTTCTAAGGCAAAGAGTCTCACAGCACCAAGGATTAATGTAGAGAGATGTCCATGCTGAAGGGGAGCTCCTGGCGCACGGCCCTTTCTGCGCAGGAGAGCTGAACAAGCCTCAGGCTGTCCACTGTTTATGGAGTAAGATGATTGACTTATGGCCATATTTGCACAGCAGCCGTATTTCGTTTGGCGCATGCTCAGCTAGCCCTCAGCTGTTGAACAAGACTCACAGCCCTTAGGTGTCCAGCAAGATTTATGGGCCTTAACTATTGTGTTGATATCTGTGAGCCAGATGTAGCCGTCACAACCACCCCGGGTGGCTGTTGCACAAGCAGAAAACAGCAGGGATTGGAGCACATCGCCACAGCTGCCAAGAGTGAAACAAAATGTTCTGAGTACAATCAGGTAATCAGAAGTTAGGACATTTCCCTTTGTTGCCCATAAAGTAGCTGAGAGATCTTTTCTGCTGCTGAGCAGGATTTCAAAATATTTTGGAAGGACTGCTGGAATAATTTTTTCTGTCCTATTGTAATAGGATTCTGACTTTGTCATATAAAGGTCATTTCCCCTTGTTAGTGCCATAGTGAGTGTTTGGAAAAAGGAATTTGTCAGTAGTCCTTAGTAGTTCACTTCAGTCAATAGCTGGCTTAGACTTTATAACTTTGTTCCACACTAAGCTGTCCTTTTATTTTTGGAAATGAGAGTTGTGGCTCACTGCTCAGTTATTCTGTCTGAAATTCAGAGTTCTGTCAAAAGTCAGAAGCTAAATTAACACAAGACTCATTGTAGAATGACATATGAATGGGGGACACAATCAGTTACATTCTCAGCCTGCTGAAATGTGAGCAGGCGCTTTCTAAAAAGTGTGATAATAGAATTTGGCTGAGCATATTATGGGGTAGACTAATGTAAAGATTTACAGTGTAGGGACTTGTCTAATTCATTTGTTTCATTATGTGAACCAGGAGGGAACCCTGCTTACAGGTTTTACTTTGGATAACCACACATAGGATGATTTTGTTTATAGTAATACTACATATTAGTCATGCTTTTGCATAGAAAGAAATTTCTTTTTATTTCAGATGTCTGTTTAATTTTTCTCTATGTTAAAGGATTTTCTTATTTGGCAGTTGGGGAGGGTATTGTTTGGGGTTTTTTAAGTACAAATACAGAGGTGACAGCCTTTTACACATTGCACTGTAGAAGGATTCATGAGAAATATTGATGAAACTTTCACTCACAAACACATTTTGCTTTCCATTGTTTAGTGATCTATCTGTACATTAAAATTATACACATAACAGATAGAAAATTCTCGGGGTACAAAAAGATTCTTGCTGTGTTTTTTTTTTTTTGGAGCTAGTGCTAACTCAGTAAAGGAAAATTCTCTTTTAAATTGTTACTTTTTTATTGTTCAGGCTAGGGCAGTGTAACCCTAGGCATTCAGTTTGCATGTACCCAGTGGCTCTTCAGATGTTATTTGTGGGGTTTTGAAGACTGATTTTTTTTTCCCCCCTGTGTTTTAAAGAGCTTGATACTGTGAAATCTGGTCATCTTTTTGTAGTCCCACCCACAAGAAACCAGATTATTGTGAATTATTCAAATAATGTGAGCACCATGTCTGAGTTTTTAAAATGCTTTCAAAAGCTGACTTGAATTCTTGGGAAGAAGTAACTTTCCATGTTGAATTTATGTTATTTTTCTTTAACACAGAAATGCTACTAGTTCAGAACTCTTTTGGATGCTGCTGCTGTGCCAAAATATCATGGCAGCAAAAATGTGCTTAGGAATTCAGAACATAACATGCTACTTTTTTTTAGTCAGTGTGCCATCTTCCTGAGACTTAGACATTGTCCTTTTAGAGGAAAATGAAATGTTATTTTCTTAATTTCACCAGTTTATAAGTTACTATGCTGTATTTTATTGTCTGAAGTGGTAGTAGTAGTAGTAATAGTAGTAGTAGTAGTAGTTGTTGTTGTTGTTGTTTTTGTAGTGGTAGTGAGATACTACTCATCCTCTTGGTAGTCCAGAGATTACTTCCAGGTCAGCTGATTTTCACCAGGAATGTGCATTAAGAATGAGTTGATCAGTCACCTTGACCTCTCTTTGCCTTTTAAGTATGTGTTCATTTTAATGTCAAGGTTAGCACGGGGTGCTGTGGCTTGGCAGGCCCTCGGTGGTACGGGGTTTCAGGCCACGGCTGCCGCTTGAGTGAGAAGCCCAGGTGCTGCACTCGGGGCCGCCAAGCAGACTGCCCTGCTGGTGGCCTTTCCCGAGGGACAGCAGGACCAGGACACCAATCTGGATTTTGTTATGTTGCCCTCCCACCACAGGTGACCTTTGCTGTTCCAGAATTCATCTCTTGTCTGTTTCTCCTGTTCTTGTGAAGGTGCTGGGATGGCTGGAGAAGGTCGTGACTTGCAGTCGAGCTGAGGGAGGCGTGAAGCATTGTCCATCCCCTGCTGACATTTGAGGTAGTGTGATAATTTTTATCTTACCTGCAAGTGACTTTATTACCAGTGTTGGCTAAGCAGATTGATCAATAATATCCCGTAATACCCTAAAATACTGCACACAGATCAGAGGATTCATTCCTGCAGGAGGTGATAATTATAATATGCATTATACAAAATTCTGATCGGGATCTAATTGTCATATTTTAATATCCAAAACAATAGAGATATATGAACTAAGGCTGTCAGATTCAGTCCAGATTAAATTGATGACTTCAAGCCCTTCTGTCAGTCTCTAGTAGCCATCATTTGAGACAGAGGGCTGGGTGACTCTTAAAAATGGTTAAAAGCCATTTTTCCTTGTCAGAGAAAAATTGTTATACTGCATTTTAATGAGCCATTTCCCACATAGAGTGTTATTTAGGATATTAATTGGCTGACTTTAAATGCACACTATTGAAAGAAATTGAGAAAAAAAATCTCTATTTTATGAGTGAGGAAGAATATGAAAATGCCTATCAGATTGTAGATAACAAATCATGGTTTAAATGACACTAGTGTCATTGAGCTTGAATGTACATATTGATTTTAATTCATGTCTAATTTATTGGTTCTTTCCTGTATTACTGAAAGCCTAATCAGAATAGAGTGGAGTAAATTTGAATTGAACATCACAGAAATATCTGATTTATAAGGGATTCAGACCTGTGGTTGCTCATGGCGTGAAGCTGAAAAGCTGTTATCTGGTGTTAAATTGCTGCATGAGACTTTACAGCTGCTATCTGTGTAGTGTAGCAGTTTTATGAGACTTGAACTGGCTATTCCTGTCTAAGTGTACATAGTTATACTGTCATTAAATAGAAGAGAAATTACTGACACTTCTAGCTTTGGTTTCAATAGCAGTAGGTAAAACTTGCTATCCTGTGTCTGTGTTCTTAATGCTTCTGAAACCAGATGGTAGAACTCTAGATTCATTCATGGCACCGTGGATCTCTGTTTGGGATATTTGTCTGTATGAATTTCACCAAGAAAATTAGAGGGTCGGAATAGTGAAAAGGTACTTGTAAAAATGCTTGTAAACTATGCATAAATTAGTCATTAGTGATGTCCTTAACTAAAGCCTTCTTTGTTGTGGGTACCATGCCTTTTCATACAGAGTTCAGCACACCTGGAAAGCAGTTTATGAATGACCTCTCTTATTTTATAGCTGAAAAATGGCCAAACAACCATACAGAAAACTCCTTCCGTGCTCGGTTTTCTTGGCTTCCCATGCCCAGGGAGAGATTTGATCCACAGCTAAACTTCCCATTCCTGATTCCTCTGCAAGCAGCCTAGAACTGGAAGGACACAGCCTGGACACGGGGTCTGGCATTGCTTCTGAGCTCCACCACAGACTGACTTGGGTTCTGTCACCCTCTGTAACCTTGCTGTGTTTCAGTTTCCTGT
Source organism: Peucedramus taeniatus (assembly GCA_013400575.1). Lineage (NCBI taxonomy): Eukaryota > Metazoa > Chordata > Aves > Passeriformes > Fringillidae > Peucedramus > Peucedramus taeniatus. Next base: position 2,190 of record WBNO01032547.1, on the reverse strand, counting down.
TTGTAAATGAAGGCTAATACTTATGAACTTTAGAAGGGAGCAAAAGATCCCAGTCCTTAGGCAATGCTGCTGTTTGCACAGTGCTTGTCATATTTGATGCGATGTTGACATGGTGTTACATGGGGAGAATTTAAACCTTTTGCATTTAAGTGTGATTGGTTTTTATTCTTTCAAGTATATTAATCTAGTAACCTGCTAATAAGTGTGATTACTGAAGAAAAATTTTATGAAACAAATGAACTAAAAATAAGGACTGATTTATGCATCAGGGCAATTCAAAACTCTGTCTGCTGTGATATTCCAGTTTTAATAATTTCAGGAAAAATATATGCTAAGAGGAAGTGATTTATTGAATATTGCTGTACAATTTGTGTTGAACCTGAGAGCAGTCAGTCTCATCACACTTATGTGAACATGGCTGCTGTCACAAGATTGTTGTGATTGGTAAGTGTCATACATATTTTTAGCAGATGGTATCATTGATAACAACTTCTGAAAAAAAAAAAAGATAAAACATTTTTATGTATAAAATTTATATATTTTTATGCTAAATTTTTAAAAGCTTTTCTTAAGATGAAAGCCTTTGATCTCTCCAGAAATACAGCTTCCTGTGATACTAAACTTATTCAGTACAAGAACTACAAAAAGGAACAGTCCCTCTCTTTCCCTTCCGTGCTTACACTTTCCACATGGCCATGTGGGTTAGAGTGCAATTCAGAGCCCAGGGCTGAGTGATGTGAGGGTGGTTGGTGGTCCCTGATTAAAGAGAGAGAGCCAGTTCCTAGGACATTTACTGACAGACATCTGTGCAAGCAGTCTTGCTTCCTGCTTTAGTATAAAAATGCCTACTAAGGCAAGGCTGCTGGTCAGACTTCAGAGGAGTTGGGTAATGTGCTAGATGAGAAAAGCCCCCAGCAGGCTTTACAAAACTCCCTCCAATCTCCTGCCCTTTAATCCACTCCTTTTTTGGAACCATATGTCAGATCTAGTTTGGTATGGGATTTATATTTGTAAATAGACAGCACAGAGTGGGTTTCTGTCTGAGAAATACTTAGAGTGGTTGTGGGTGAAGGCCTAGGCTCTGGTACCTTCTGAATTTTATCTGTAAATATCTATTTCCTTATGGTCCCATGTAAAATAACAGTAACAGCAATGGAAAAATGTGAATGCATTACTCGGTTTTAATGAAGAGTTGAATGTGTTCCAAAGTTTCACTTTTTTAATGAGGTGGTATTGTGATGGAGTTCCTGCAGAGAAGGAAGTCATAAAATCAGTGGAGGCGGATGTGCTGTCCCTTGGCCAGCCAGCCAGCTTTGCACTGGGCAGCTCTGTTTTTTGTTGCACCTGTTTGTTGCATAGTATCCCATTTTGAGCTATCAGTCGAAAGTTGATGTGCTTTATGTGTGATGTCTAAAATCAAATGTTACAATGCTGAGCTATGATTGCTTTTGTCTCTGACATTTGAAAAGTGGTATATGTGGTATGATAGGCTTACATTCACTACACTGGTGTTACCATAGCTAGAGAGCACAATTCATTCCTGTTGTTTGTGAAAGAGCTGTACACTTATTGAGATGGCTTTTCTAGTTGCTTGAATGTTTCAGATGAGCTTCTCGTTCTCTTAATTGCAATTCTTTCCATCTTAATGCAAACTGTCAATTTGTTGGGTTTGGGTTTGGTTTTGGGTTTGGGTTTTTTTTTAATCCACTACAGCTTTATTTTGTGTTGTTGAGATGGCTGGCAGTGTATCCACGAGACTGTAATATTCTGTGGTATAAGGGTAATGGGGGGGTTGCAGTCCATGCTTTACTCTGCTGCTAGGCTGAGGTGTAAATGCAGGCAAGCTGTTCCTCTTCCCAGTGTGTCTCTTTCTCTGTCTGTTAAATGGATAATGTTTAATGGATAAGTCCCTTTCTCCTGCTGCAGACTGCTTCTGGATTTGCTGATGGAAAATACTATCTGGCATCATTAAAATACCTCTTCAGAAATAGGTCTGTCAAATTACCTTTAAAATTAATATGGTTGTTTCTGTGGCTTATTTTACAGACACTTAATTTCTTCATTGGTAAAGTTTTCTTAGGGGAAATGATGGACATCATCTGACAAAGCTCTGTCAGTTTCCAATGCACATTTCTAATTACAACCTGGCATTTCTCCTTATCTCTGTTGAAGACGAAGCTGTCATTGTAG
>WBNO01032544.1:15909-43091 GCA_013400575.1 Peucedramus taeniatus | reverse complement strand
AGACCTGCTGGCTACATCATTAAGAGGAACACAGAAATGTGAATTGTGCATTGTTTTCATCCAGCCTATGAATGATTGTGTCACCATGACTAAAAGAGTCAAAAAACAACCAATCAAAAAAAAAATCCTCAAAAACTCCCAACTGCCAGCTGAAAACACAGCCTGAAACTTTCCTAGTGACTAATGCCCATTATTTTATCTTCATTAGTAATTTTTTAAAAGAAAAATGCTAAGAAAACAAAGAGAAGTCAAAGCTTTGGAAGCAATACCTGATGCATTTGCAAGAACTCTGTCCCTCCTCTTTCCCCAACCAGCATTCCAGGAAGAGCAGGCATTATCAGTACTGTTTCCTGCTTTGGCAGGACTTAAAAGCCACACAGCATCTGCATGCTAAACCATCTGGTTTTTCTCCTCTTCACTGCAAGGAACAGCCACAGTGATTATTTACCACAGTGATAATTTGCAATTTTCCAACTGGCAAGTTGCAAGCAGCAGAGATCTGCCACCGTGGTTATTTGCAATTCTCCCCACTTTTACATGCTTTCCCCAAGGGAAGTATTGTCCTGGTTGCAATCTTTCTGTTCTGTCATTCAAGCTGAGTTATGGGGATAATCTAGGAACTCTGATCAGCGCCTAAGAACCTAATGAAGACGAATCATGAATCACCACCTCTCGGACATACAAGCTTTCAAATGTAACTCCAAATGTTAAACTCCAATGTAAATTTAAAGTCCAGCACAGTCCTGGACATGCATACCATAAGGATCATTATGTAGACAAAAAAGTGGTTTGCATTTGCTGTTCAGCCCTGGAGAAAAAATGGTTTCATTAAGAATTCTACCTTCCCATGATTAGATGAAGAAAGCTGCTCAGTTGTCATTACAGGCAACCATAGATTTTACTTATCACAGTCCAAAGCCTTGAATGCATTAAATGACAGCTGACAGCACAGAAAAAGTGTCAGGGATATGAACACTGAAATTACCGGGAAAATATTTCAACTCCTCCTCTTTAGCCTATGATCTCTTTACTCATTGTGTCAAGTAAGTCAGCAAGGGATTGATGGAAGGAGAAACTTGTGTCCACCATTTGTAGGTTTCAAATACTCTGCACTGAGCTGTGCAGCTGCTAATATTCAGTACCTTGCCCATGTTTGCACTTTTATCTGTAGTTATGATATTAATCAGGTAAACCCTGATTGGATGTCCATTCCTTGTTAAAAGCCCACTTGCAGAGTAATTTGTCAGATACACAGTGTTGGGTTTTCCCCTTGGACAAGACCTATATAACAGTACAGAACATGCAGCAGTGTTTGCATGTATGCAATGTACAATCTGTCACATCATCGCTCAAGAGCATTTGTGCTTACACTGATACATAACAGCAAATAAATCTGGTAAGCATTCAGTATAGGATCATTAAGAACAGGTGCTTTAGGAAAGCAAATGACAGACATGTGCAAACATCATAAATCAGTACTTTTTTCACTTCTTGCAATGGAAGTATCACAAATCTGGAAGAACAATATTTAATATTTTCCAATTAGGTCAAGTCAGAAAATGCCACATTATAAAAATTCATTGCAATCATGATCCTGATGCATATAACATCAGTTAACACTGAGTTAGCACTTTCTGGTAAATTTTTCATTTATATTTTAACTTTCCAATACGCATCTCTAAACCACCAACCACTGAACATGGAAAACATGGAAACCTTTACATGCACAATACCACACCCATGGAGACAATTGTGGAAGGTTATATTTTTTGCTGTTTTGTTGTGGTTTTTTTTTTTGTTTGTTTGTTTTTTTTTTTGTTTGTTTTGTTTTGTTTTGTTATTTGTTATTTGTTTTACAAGACAGATACAAAAAGATCCTTTAAAAAATAGTTAGGAGAGGCTGTCTTTTGTTATGCTCTATATTCTATCATGCCAGGAGCTCAGTGATGGTGCTTGCCACAGCCAAAGGAAAGAGCAATAGTATGGGCTACTCAGCAAAAATGTAATACAAAATCAGTGGTATATATGAAAGACATCACCTTTTTTTTTTTAACTTCATCTCATTCTTACCTTTCTATTTCAACTGAGGCAGCAGCACAGACACCTTCAAGACAATCTCAGGCTGCATTAGAGCCATAACTGCTGCTGCAGGACTTGCTTACAAAAAGCTCACACTTTTCTGTCTTGCAGCCCATTCCAGACAAGTGCAACTGTTGTTTGACTGTACAAAAGACAAGAGCCAGACAACAGCAGAAAACCCACTGCTTCATCACAGTGATTTTCAAATTATCCACAGAAAATGAATGCAGAACTGAAAGCAAGCTGAGTTCCTTCAGGCAAACATGATTTCCCCCAGGTTTACCTGCATTGCTCTTAATTGTTAGTGTAACCTGCAATAGCATCAGTTTTGCATGCCGACATCCTGCTTCATAAAACCAAGAAGTATGTGGACTCTCCCACTTCAGAGCACCTACACATGAAACTGAGCAATGCAGAGCCTTGTTCAAGCCCAGATAAAGACAGAATATTTCCATCTTCTATTTGTACATTGGTATTATTCAACAAATACAGTCCCAGTAGCACAACAGTCCATCAGCAAGCAGAAACACACTGAAGGCTTCCTAGGTCTTTACCTGAGTAGGGATAACAAAGATTAATACACATATCAGCACACCAACACACACCAAAACCAGATGAGGCTTACCTGACCTCTGCCAGAAGGAACAGGCTGCTCCTGCAAACAACTGCGTCCAATAATTTTAGCAGCCAGACTGATAATGAACACCTGGGCTTGCACAGACGTTTGAGCTCCTCCAAAAGAGCATTTTCAAGCAAAGTTCTTCATAGCCAGAAATCAGAGAAAGAGAGAAGCTGTATGTTTTTGCCACCCAACATAAAATGCAAAGAGCACAAAAATTTTTTCTCACCACTTCTCACTGAAGTTTTAAGTTCATTCTATGACACTGCTGTAAAGCCACATTCAACTGTTGGTAAACTGATGTGGCAAGATGTACAGTCTCTGTGGCAAAAGCAGACACAGAACTAATTGGTTGAATCTTCAACTCTCATTTACTTCTAAGGATATGAAAGCACTCATCTAGTTTGGGTTCCCTAACTGAAAAAGGCACAGGAGAAACTGTAGTTACTACATTATAGCTGATATCATAAACAGACTTCATTTACTGAAGGTTTCAGTCATATTTTGCCACTAGGGATTTTCAGAGTCTGGATGCAAAACCAGCAGGCAAAAATTTTATTCATTTACTAGCAAGCTAAGCACAACAAAGACGACAAAATATCAGAGCTGAAAGTGTATCTTGTTCCTTCAAAAAACTATTCTGTTTACTTCATGCTTAACTAATACTTCCTGTACCAGCTTTTTTGAGCTTACTTAACTCTTCTGTACAATGCAGATAAAAAACCTAAAGTGATTTGAGTAAGTGAGAGTATAATATGAAAGAATGATTGAGAAAGTTCTTCTGAGAAAAAGTTCTCACTAGTTTAGGAGGAAAATGAAAAAGGACTCCCAAGCAGGACCTTTGAGAGTTGAGCATAGATAGCTGGGGAAATGGTAGAAATTCCTTCTGACTTGACACCATGTGCAATGTCCACTAGTGCCTTTAAAAAACAATTAATTCAGGTTAGGCTAGAAATATCTATACCCACAGTTCTCATCCTGACACTAGCTTGTTTATTAACATGCTGCTCTTAAACATTTTCATATTTCCTTTGGCTAAATGCCTCTTTACAAAAGAATAAGAGGAAAGAGAAAGGAAAACAAAGCATAACTGAAGATACAAAAATCCCTTGTCATACTTGTATGTATCACTTTTTGTCCCAACTGCATGTCTCATTTTTTCTTTTAGTATCACTATTACATCTCCATATAACAAATCCCCGTAAAACTCATCAGCAACAGTTTACATCTCCCATACACTGCAGATTCGCCACGTAACAAATTCTCCACATTCTGCTTTTGAGCCATGTTGCAAGAAGCAATAGAGCTGGCACCAGTTTGAGAAGACTGAGAGTTGAACTCATAAGCTGGCAAGATGCATCTCTGATGTCCCCTTGCCTAATAAAATAACACTCCTCCCAGTCAGACCCAAAAATGAGTTTACAGTGTTCCTTTGCTGTGGCAGACCACAATGGTATCAGTCCTCCACCTGGAAAGCACCCAGAGTTCCTGCCAACAGAGTCCAGAAGTGCACATACAGGCCAAGTGCAGTCTGGAAGCCCATCTCTTCAGCCTCTGCTCCTCCCCCCCCACAAAGTGACAGTGAACAGCTGTCAAGAGTCCCACTCCCTTGCTGCAACAGTGTGCTTTCAGCATGAATTCTGCCCATCTAGGGTTACCTCCACAAAACCGGAATATTTGTGCCTAAGCCTCTGCTCAAGCTACATTTCAGCAGACTGTTTCCTTGTGCTTCACAGTCACCTGTCTAGTCTTCCCAGAGATAAAGTTTAAAAGGATCAGTATTGGAAACATACTGTCATGGTGGTGAAGCTGGAAATCGACTGAGACTAAACAAACATGGGTTCCAGCAATCTAGTCTGGGATATGCTGACTCTCACAGCCACTTCTCACTTTCACAAATCAGTTGCAGGATCATAAGATATGCTAGGTTAAACAAGATCTCAGGAAGTGGAAGTCATCTTGTTCAATGTCCTACTCAAAGCAGGTTTTAGCTACAGAGTCAGACAAGGTTACTCACATTCTGGTTTCTCAGTCCAGCCTTGAAAAATTCCAAAGACAGAGACTACAAAATCTCACTAGGCAACCTTCTCCACAATTTGACTGTCCTCATAGTCAGATCGTCCTCCCCTGATAGGGACCCCCCCCCCCCCCGCCCCCAATTCAATGAACCTCTTATTTCAGTTTGTGTTCACTGCCTCTAAGCCTTTCCAGGCATGGAAAGAACATATGGAACACTGATTAAATCAGAAGGAATCACAGTCACAGTCTAGAGGTCTGATTACAAGGGAAAATGCAAAACAGTTTAATTTTTTTTTTACTTTATCCAAGTTAAGGGTTTATACAACTCACCAATCTCTACAGAACAGGCAGAGGATCCCTTAATGGCCACATATTTTCATGTTCAGGCATGTTCTACCTAAGAGAATCCTTTGCACCAAGATGAAGCACATCTTTTCTATCCCCATAGATGACCAGAAAAGTGAGACACCTTCAAATTCAACATATGTGGTACTAGAGGGTAGGAGTTGGGGAGAGGAAGGTAGAGGTGAGATGGGAGGGAGATTAAAAGGACTTGAACAGGTCAGCAGGACACAAAATGAAAAATCAGTAGCTCTTTCACTTTTGTAATTAAAAGAATACCAATATTCCAATTTACTGAATTGTTTTCACTATAGGGTCACAGCTCTCTTTTTCGTATTTCTCAAGACACAGCTGCCAGAGTTCTAAAATTACAGATCCTCTTGGACCACACAGATCTCAGTGCTACTCAAACTACCGCCAGAAGCACTGCTGTCTTGAAGGGACAGGCAATTCACATGCTATATTAAAAGCATCATTGTTCTTAAGAAAAGCAGTCCAAAATCTTGAAACTTATCTGGGGATGAGAAAGATGGAGTAGAGGGAAGACCTGTGGTAACTGACAGGTGAAAATAGACATAGAATCAAAGCAGCTTATTAAGAAACACAAATATAACTCCCTATGCCACATGCAATGCTGCATGCAAAGCACATGTAGGCACCAAGGAAAAAGGACCTGCATACATTACACATGTTGCTTGTATTAGGAAAGCAGACAGATTTTGTCAAACTAACAATCTTGATCAAAAGTGGCTTGAAACTACTGCTTTTTTGACAACACATATCTTCCAGACTGCAGGCAAGGGTTAAATAGCATTTTGACCTCATTGGTTTCTTTTTCCCAAACATCCAAGCATCCCTTTCTTCACTTTGTTTTTTATGCAAGTACATAGGCCAGATTCATCAGACAGTGAGTAAGGAAATTGAACGAATGAAGGTACAGTCCTTCAACATGCATCCTCAAGTAGTCTACTATAATTCTGATGTACATTTACAAAGTTCTGGACATCTTGTTTCCGTTATTTTGGGCATAAACTTTTTCTTAATGATAACAAGAGTCAAGAAACTGTGAAAAACTCAATTTTTATTCTGGATTGTGATTCAAGTTTCACATTTAGCCTCTTTCTAAACTATATCAAATCAAAAGAGCAAGATGAAGGTGTTGAAATGGGGAAAAAAACCCCACAAACAAAACCAATGTTAAACTAAACTTGTAGTATTAAACATTAGAGAGAACACCTTAAATCTTTCTAGGGGAGGACAGATTTAATTTAATTTTTATGTTTAAAGAAACACCATTAAACATAAAGCAATTGTATTAATTTTTTGCACAGCTGGTTTCCAGCCCAGTGATGCATCTAGCTGTAGCAACCACAACACATCTCAGTCTCTCACTTCATGAGAAACCAGGCTTTATTCTCCTTTCTGGCTTTATCTTCTCACAAGCACTGATGGGGCACGAAGTGCCCATGAGGACAGGAAGAGAAGTACTGACTATCCTGTACTGATGATCCTGACAACTGGAAGTGCTTCTACACTGGTAGGGTTTCACTGCACGTGTGAGATCTATTGCTTTGCTCAGAGAATGCAAGGACTTTTGTTGAAAGTTCCCTCAATTCATGCACACTAGACCTAATGCCAAGGAGTTCTCTTCTATAATTGTTCCTAGACAATTTCTTTCCTTTAAATCATTGCCCAATGGAATGTCTGTCCAAATTCTAAATTAAGTAAGAAACAACTTGAAATAGATGCCGAAGCCCAGGAGGTTTCTAATTAACATTGCATCTAGCATACTTTAAAGAAGAAGCACAGCTGTTCAGAGCATATGTCCTCACTTCTCATGAGCTGCAGGGAATTTTACACTACAGGATAGCAGCAGGTGACAGTAATACTAGCACTATGCTCCAAATGATGGGAATGCTCAGAACACATCAGACATCCCTCCTTTGTCACTTCTAGGAAGAGCTCCCCAAGATTTCCCATGCTGCTCTATAGGAAGCTCCCAACATGTAAATAAAACCATCTTCTTACCAGTCACAAACTTACTTCTGATGCTACTGATCTTCAAATTCTATCCAGTAGCTCTCCACATTGCAAATGTTGAGATGAGAGCACATACACATTGAATTTCAAGAGTAAAGAGTTACCTTACACTTTTCTACACTGTTAAAGGAATAAAAAAATCTTAAAATTTTTCTACTAGAATGACCTGCATGTGGTCTGTTCACATTGTCTGGAGACTGGATGATAATGGTGCTAATGAGGAATTCCCAATACCACATGAGGTGCATTGACAATGGATCAATTCTCATTTGGGGCTCATTTCCAGTCATGGCAAGCCTCCTGTCAGACCCTCAAAGAGAATTAGAATTTAAACACACAAATGTAGGAACAAAAGAAGGAGCTTAAAGTTTTTTGAAAACGATGCCAGCTGTTGAGCTTAGTGGACAAACACACTGCTTCTCCTGTGTTCATTACAGCTGTCTGCCATGATCAAGTACAGACGGACAGCAAATTTTACACAGAGCCAGTGCTTAGATATCTGGTTAGCTTGCTAGTAGGTTCAGTGATTTTCAATAGGCCAAAAGTATTCTTCCTAAACTTCCCATGGTGTACATGCTAATCTAGGCATCCTAATCAAAGCCTTTATCAAAGTAGTTATCACTGCTCTTCTTATATTATTTGCAGTTGCAAACCCGGTGCCAACAAGCAACATGCCAGAGGCCACCTGGTAAAGAATTTTACAAGATCTGACTCACTACCAATGTGCTGTAGTGACTATTCAGATGAAGTTACATGTCTGAACAAAAAAACAGCCTTTATAGTTACAAGGGAAACTGACACCCAAGACCTTTTGAAGTAGGTCCATGGGTTCATGGGAATGCTGTTTTTTCCATACTCCCAGCATTTCTGTGATAGCTTGCACGAAGACTGAGCTACTTCTCCCAACATGTCCATGGGAAGCTCCCAGTTAAGGCAGGTGCACTGATTTTGCTAGGCTGCCTGTCATGCATTAGAGATTCCATTGTGATGCAGCCATGGACTTTTACTTCAGTCCCTAGAAAGAAGCACTGAAGTGCAGGAAGGCATTTACTCTTCTAGCACTGTCTGCACCTAGAGAGGAGTCTCAGCTTTCTGCATCCTCACAGAAAGAAGGCCAAGCACAAAATCTCTAAGTATGAGCTAGTTGGACTTGCTCACTGCTGTTCTATGGCACAGCCAGGTTGATGCATATGGAGACAAGATGATAAATACATAGAAAAAGAAGAAAAGAAAAGGATGCTAATATTGTGAGCCTATGAACAAAGCTGTGATTTTTCTTTTGGAATTCTCTCTAATAATTCCTTGTTTAATTTTAAAAGAGCTCCTGTTGACAAAATCCTCACATTCATTAAAGCCCCTCTAGATGAAAACCCTGCCCTTCCTCATCACACACTTCCCTTAGTTTATGCTCACTTTCGCTAGTAGTGAAAATGTGTAATTGCTCAGGTTGATGAAAGCATTGAACAACACAGGCAAGAAAACAGGTACCTCTGTACCACGATCCTAATGCTCTAGAGCATCCCTAGGAATAGATTACAACTCTTCAGGTCCAGTACACAGATCCTTCTGCCACATCACTCGCCTAGCCCTGGTATACACAAGCTCATCTATTCAGTTTGAAACTTGAATTCAGCTTTCCATTTATGGCCAGAAGCCTTTTTGTGACTTACTTAGATTTTCCAGTGTTCAAGGAGTAGTGGCAGCATGCTTCTGTGTTGATTTGGGACTTGCCAAATGCACATTGAGCACTTTCCCTGATCTTATGGGTTGGCACATCCCACCTACAAGATCTATCATGCCCAGTCCCCAGGACAATTGTGTGACTAGACTCTTGTGAGAAATGCATCAATTTCATTCAAACAAATTGAATTCCTTCCTCCTGTAACACCTACTTTGGCTGTCCAAAATGAGATATTTTATGCCCTGAGGAACCTCTCAAGTTACCCTGACCAGAACAGAGGCATAGTGTATATCTTATCAATGGTGCTATGACAGTTTTCTTAAGTCTGCACAAAACATAGCATTTGATCCATGAGGAATACCACATGATATGTTACATCTCAGGGAAAGCAACTGTTTGCATAAATGCAACCCATTTAAGTCTTCAGAATTCTGAGACACAAGAAAGTTTTCTCCCTGGCTACCACATCCTTGAGACAGATGCCTGAACTAGAGGCCAGAACCCCATAAAGAGGCTGATATCTCTGGCACAGTCCTCGGTCATATCTATAAAAGCAAAGGAAAAACGTGATGTACATCAAGACTGTCAGGGCATAGACCTGAGGCATTCCTAGTTCTCTAAGAAATCAAGGCACTGATGCATCACAAGCTTAACTTGCCTTTCAAATCATTGCTTTAACTCAAGGGCTTAGCCTCCCCTATCTCTCCTTCCCTGACCATTCTACAGAACAGAAGGTACAATTCCTGATCCAGAAAAAACAGAAGTGATTTTGCTAATACACTTTTCTCAAGGTAGGCATCATATCCTGATAATGCTTTCTACTTCCTCTCTCACCAAAGAGCCCCACTCCCACCCCTTACCCACCCATCTTTCATGATATGGTTCCAAATTATTTTGAGACTTAAAATGACCTTAATTTTACTGTTGTTTAAGTAAGTTGAATTATAGTATGTATCGTGCCAGGTGCTTCACACTCAAGAGATCATAAGCTGTTCTGATCAGGGCAACTTTAGAGGCTACTCAGGGCATAAAAGATCTTCTTTTGGAAGCAAGATGCTCTCTTTAAATCCAAGCACCAAGTAGGACAATAGATGCAGTTTATTAACCCATTCTTGTAGCCAAGTATTCCTTCTCATACCTTAAAATGACACAGTTCTTTGTGCAACAACTTGCCTACCACAATATCTCCATTTGAATGATGATGCAAAATTGGATCCTGTTCCAAAGGAAAGTTTTAGATGTACTCTGTGATGCAGCACACAGAAGGCTGTGGTGTAGACAGCCTTGATCTGGCATTTGATTGCCAAATGTTTCATGCAATCTGAGGACCAGTGTTAATTCCTTCTAAAAGGCAGAGATGCCTGGTAGAGCTATGTCAACATGCACAGCTGTCAGGAGAAAGAGGAAAGGCATGGCCATAAGGCTATAGGTAGAATAAGGCCTTAAGACTTTTAGGGGATTTTAAAGGCAAAAGAATGCACATATTTTCCCCAACTATAGCCATAATCATATCCATGAACTGAGGAATCCTTTTTTCCTCTTAGATAAGAGATTACCACAGAAAACAAACAGATGTCTCTCCAGGATTTGACATTCAGTGCAGGCTGATGAGAGTAAATACTGAAGTGGAACTTAACTTCTCTTCCCCTACCATTCCCTGAGAAGAATGGATGACAGAGAGCCCTGTTATGATCACCAGCACTCTGACCTGACAGCGTCTCAGCCATTCACTTCTGCTCAAATGTAGCATCTCCAGCCACTGCTTCTCTGCAGAGCTCTCTCTCAAGCATGAGGAACACCCTACACCTGATGCAAGCAGTGATGCTTGGTTACAGTCTAGGTAAAGCAGCACAGGCTTGTTTCTGTGACCAGAAACAGGCCACATGTCACTGCAGCAGCTACAGACTGACACCAGGGGAGAAGTAAGGTCCACGCACTACTCAGGATCCCTAGAAATCAGCATCGTCGCATCTGTCGATGCTAGAAATCAGCATCTGTCGTTGCATGCTTGGTAGCAGCCAGTCCAGAATGACATTCCATGCATAGTCCAGGATACTTCACATCATATACCACAGAGAACTTTCTTTATACTCATGTAGTTAATCTGAGATATCGAATCTCCAAAGATTGGAGACAAGGCAAAGATGCAGCAATTGTTGCTGCGGCTTTGGGTTCACACCCAGCCAAGCTGCGATTCCCACCACACAGTACTTCAGGAACTGGACTGCCAGGGATTCTCTCTGAACCTTTGGCATGCCAGATTTCCTGAAGACAGGACAGACACTTATGAATATCAATACCACAGCAGATGTGTTCAGCTGACAAAAGATGATAGCTTCTTATCAACATGCATTTGTTATCAGCACACTCTACCTTAGCCTCAGGTCAAGTCTTTCTTTGAGAAGTCTTTCCAAACCTTGTCATAAAGGTTGCTCTTTTTTCAGTCATCACAATCACAAATCTGTGGATATTTGGGGGACACTATCAGCAGAAGAAACTTCAAGCCTGACTGGACCCACTTCTAACCACAGATAGTATGGGAACAGACAGATTTATTTATTTCAATAATTAATTGAAATAAATCAACTCAGGGACTGCCTATTCTTTTAAATTAAACATCAGCTCAGAACAAACTGCCTGACAACTGCAAGACCACAGAACTTTTAGGAAGAAAGGATAAACCCTGAATAAAAATATTAGTTACTTCAGACATCATGCATTTCTATTCAGATGTAAGCTTACTTTCTCATATTGAAATCACAGGGTCTTATTTCATGTGGACACCTGCTTTTGCCTAATCCTCTACTAACTCAAGGAGCACATAGCGTGCACAAAAATTTTAGGGTCGTATTTCAACTATCCTTACACTGGTTCCTCAGAGTTCAAGACTTAGGGTACACCAGTAACAATGGAATAATTGATAAAAAGCTGTTTTATTCTCTGTCTCTCCTACAGTGCATTCCACCGGGTTATGCAAATTCCCTCTCTCTAGGATTAAGCCACTTTAAATGCAACCAGAAGGATTTAATCAGATTCGTCAGGCTAAACAGATAGCCATCTGATGGTCTTCTATTCATCAGACAACATAACTAACAAACATAATAAACCAGGTAATATTTTGAGGCAAGTCAAACTTCAATCAGAAGGTCTTCTTCAGAAGCAGCAGATAAATAATAGAACTCATTTGGTAAATATAGACAGAACCTTTAAAAGCTCTCAAACAACATGCCTTTGGAATTTCATTTATCAAGTAAAGTGCAAAAGCAACACCTGAACAGTAACAAAATCCCCAAAATGCTTGAATACAGACAACATAACCTGATGCCATGGAGGCTTTTGGGACGACCTTCTTTATCCGTATTAGGACAAGATGACTGGAAACTAAATACCCAGCTCTCAAAACACTGAACATCTTCACATGTATATCAATCATCTTCTACTAGCTCAATTACATGAATTCAGAACACCTGCTCTATCATTATAATCAATTAAACCCTATTTTCAAAAGTGCCTTTAGAATCTTGGAGAGCTGCTCATGTTTCCTTTACAACAACATGGAGCAGATATAACAGCTTATGAGTTGCACCAAGCAACAATTAGGCAAAAGGATGGCTTGTAATTGCAACAGCTCACAAACCTACTGTCCCTTACTGCAGCTAAGCCATCCAGTATCATCCACTAAATATCTCATTTGTTATGACTGATCCAAAAAAAGGAGAGAGAACAAACTCCAGTCCTAAATGCAGGAAGAAACAAGCCAATAAACTTAATAATTTAAATTACAAGTGCTCATCACTGCTGTATAAAGAGTAAGAAATTATTTCGACTAATTTGATTTTCTGAGAAATTCCTTGGCTTATAATGAATAGATTTACACTAATGAGAAGTAACAGCTCCCAGCCCTTCTATAAGGTACTGAAAACTTCCAAAGAACTGTTTCCATGTCATTTCCTGTGTTTTTCTTCAGAAATGCTTTAAGAAAAGTAAAATAGGAACACTTGCATGAAAAAAGGATCTTTGCATCCAACAGCCTCATCTTCCCCCACTGATTAATCTTTCCTGAGGGCCCAAAACAGGAGCTGCCAATAGAAAAGGAAAGCATACAATCAACTTAACCGGGCACAAGAGTGACTTTTACCGCAAAATGAGAAAAAAAAGGACCTGCTGTACAAATCCAGGAAATGTACATTTCATCTGCACATGCCCAATACTTCAGAACATTTTACAGATTGCACAGCCAACAAGTAGGATATTGATCCTGATAAAGAAAATACACGGAAAACAGAGTTGCGTAATGCCGATACAAGGGGTTTAAATAGTTCAAAGGCATACAACAACATCACCACTAACCCTTTCCCTACATGACAGGAAAGGAAGGACACTACCAAGAATAGCAATTAAAGGCTCACCGGCACCCTACAGTGTCTCATTTTGACTATTGGTAAAAAAAAAACAATAGAGAAGCAAGGAAGGAAAGAAGGAATCTACAGAAAGATGTAGCTCTGCAGCCCTCCTCCAACACCAAGAAGTCCAAATCAGATTGAGGAAAATAGTCCATTAGCAAGCTGATCAACTGTTTTTAAGTGGACTAACACAATGTCATGCTTTGGCCATCTCAACCACATACACACATGATAGCCTTCGTATTGCCAAGAGGAGCAATACACACTCCAACTCCCATTGCTCTTATTTTTTCATCTTAACACATGACAGTATGAAACTTCTACATTTAAAAGCGAGGTACAGACCGGTATTTTTAGGTATAAATGCACACGCAAGAAAATGCAATGTTTCCATGGCATTTGCTGCTGCCTACCTAAGCATCTTCAGAAACATGGTTTTCCATGCTAAAAGACATTTCTGTTTCATAGCAGCTATAATATACATGGGAACTGCCACGCAACTGGAGCTCACATGTGCAACTGTCTTTTCTTACCAGCCATTATTCTCTGGGCTTCATACGGTTCCATGTAGCCGGTGTTCTCCCCTTTTCCCATTCTGTTCAACTCACTTTTGGCATCAAACGGATCTGAGTAGTCATCAGCTATCAATACCTGAAAGAGAGGAGGGTAACTGTTATTGAAGTCTCCAGTCAGATGTGCAAAGCAGAAGGCAATGATCTCCCATCAGCAAATAAAAACATCTTCACGTGGCTGCATCCTATGCCATCTTCAAAGTACAGTCTTAGTTCAAAGGATAAATACACAATTGCCACAGATCAGTTAATAAATAGCACTGAAATAGAAGGGTGCTCCTATTCATACTGGAAACCTCATAAAGGCAGACTTCATGTCAAAAGGATTTCTGACTAGCACAAGCAATGGAATAATTGATATGGACAAATTAGTCATATTCAGTCAGCAAATTCAATGTAGTACAAATCCTATCAGAGAAATCTGCTAATATTCAGGAAAAAAAAGCAGTCTTTCCCTTGCAAGTACTCTCCTCTGCTTTTAAGGTTTGTGAGCTGCAACTGAAAATATTGCTAGAAACTTTAAAAATAAATATTCTAAAGCTACTCTTTTCACTAGATTAATAAGAAGCCTTTTAATTTTAGGTTTCACCTAAAAAAAAAGACACAAAACTAACTTATTGGCTAAACTTAAACCTTCAAACCCATCTGTGCCATTCTTTCTCTCAAAGAAACATTATTTTTACTTATATTTTGTGAACTGGGACAAAAGACAGCAAAAAGAAATTATCTGTCAGAACACATTTTCTTCCTCCACTAGGAAACTAAAGAAATCTGAAAATCTCACACTTGACCTTACATTACTATGCTTTCCTGACCACTGCAAAATCATTGTATGCTGCGTAGGTCCCATCTATAGGTTTTTTATCAGCCACAGGAATCATTCCTCCCTATAATTGAAGTGGTAGAGCTAATCTTTGTTTCTGGGATATGACAAGGGGACTGGGGCAAAGGCAGAAATCCTCATATGAGAATTTTGCAGAGCACAGAGATGTAATCTACAGCAATCAAAAGAGACTGAAGCAAACAAAGCAGGCAGAGGCAGGCTTCAAAATCAGAATCCCTACGAAATCATAAGATTATTCAGGTGGGAAAGAACCACAAGAGAACACCCTATCCAGCTCATCACTCAAAGCAGGGCAAGCCTAAAGAGTTTTGCCCTGACTGCTTACTTTATTTACGAGGGATTTTTTCGACTGAGTTACTTTACATTTATAAGACAAGCACTAGTAAGACTTAAAACAGCGCTATTCCAACAGTTTCAATCTTTTCAACAAAGAACCAGGAGTACACTGCCAGCTAAGAGACTGAAACTGCATCTGCTTCTGTCTCCTGCTACCAGCATACCCCACCAGTCAGAGAAGAAAAACAGGACACACAAGTATTCACAGATCAAACACCTGTACAACTGCCATGGAATAAATGAACACTCTATTAGGAAAGGCAAAGATCTCCTTTAAGATTAGGAAACAAAACATCTAACACACTTCAGAGTCATTACTCAGGCCCTGTAACACTGGCACACTGCAATTTTATACTACTTATTTTGCTTATTTTACTACCAAGATTGACGCTTTAATTATGGGTTTTTTGTGTTTTCCTCCATTCAGAGTTTAAAGGGACTGGAAGCTTTTCTCTGACCAGAAATCACCAGACTGACATGGATCATACAGAGAGGAAAACATAATTCTTTCTTTTACTTGGTGTCCAAAATTACTCCCTCATTATTTCGAAAATCAGTTAGCACAAAGGGGAAAAGTCCCCTCCCCCCGTCTGGCAACATATGCCCAAGCAGCAAATCAAGTGACAGCAGCTGCGCACACTTGAGACAAAGACGACAATGTGTATCACGCAGC
This sequence comes from Peucedramus taeniatus, assembly GCA_013400575.1. Taxonomy (NCBI): domain Eukaryota; kingdom Metazoa; phylum Chordata; class Aves; order Passeriformes; family Fringillidae; genus Peucedramus; species Peucedramus taeniatus. Next base: position 27,483 of record WBNO01032544.1, on the reverse strand, counting down.
AGTAATTTCTCCTAGTCACAAGGGCAGTTTTATTTCCAAAAGTGATGCAGCTGAAATGCCATCCATGTTGTCTTCTGCTCAAACCCTGTCAAGAGCTGCTAGGTGGTCGCATGTGCTCTGTGCTGCTTTCCTTTGCAGATGTTGACACATAGTACTCACCAATCCTTTGCATAACCGTACTAGAACACGAAACAGAAAGCAGACTTAGCACAGCTACTAGACAGTTCTTCTTCTACATTTGCTCAAAGTATACTAGGAGGAAAATTATACATAAAAGATGCTGTCAAACAAGGTCCCCACACCTCTGCTCCAGAAAAAACCCACCCAAAGAACTCCAACCTAAACAACACTCTCCCACAGCAAATCCCATTTTTCAGCACTCAGACAGAAAGAGCAGCCTGCTTCACCTTTCCTGGAACTGTATATCTTATTACAAGTGGATTTATAGTGCTGAGCTGTCAGAGGACTCCCCAGCTGACTGTTACTGTTTCCATATATACTAAAATTCAGTAATTCTCAGCCTAGATGTAGCAGCTGGCCAGTGCCAGAATTTGATTTCTTCTGTACTGGCTAACAGCTATAAATTCTCCACATCTAGGAAGTCTCAAGTATTTCTACTTCTTTCAAAAAAAACCCAATGCTTCAAAACCTCAAATGAGTATGATTGCTGGTTTTATTATAACATACTTAATGTAAATTTCTGAAGTCCTTTTGACAATCCTATTTCAGAGGATTAGTTTTTTTTTGTTTTCAGAGATGTCAAGTAGAAAACGAGTTCCTACTCTGCAAGTCTTTTTGCCATCTCCACATAAGCTACTTTTAGCTTAATGAGCTCACCTTCCAAGCCTCTATTCTTGGTTAGACAAAGTACAGACAAAAACTGTTGATGAAATAGAAGGTTCGGAATACATGAATTTCTAGTTACACAAAACACTTGCTTCATGACAGATGGTTTTAATACACTGTTCTCAACCCTTTTCATACTATCCTCAGAAAGAAAAAGCTCGCCAATGTTACACACAAGTTCTCTTCACAAATATCACAGGTACATGCCTTGCATGTGCAATGGGGGTTCTGCAGATCATGATCTTGATCACCTCCATGCCAAACAGGGAAAATCCACTGTGAAAACACCATGCTGTCACTCTTCCCCACAGGCATGTAGGAGCAGGTCCTTCCGTGTGATAACCAATATGCCCCTGTGTTCACCAGAGCTCATTAGCTTTCCAGAAAGAGGCATTTTATTTGTTTCTATCTCTCCCCACAACCTTTCAACCACTGCCCAGCAAACTGGTCTCAGTCAGACATTTGGTTTCTACAGTTCAAGGCCAACACAGGAGATCCCAGGTTAGGGCCTGCATGCAGTGCCCCTTCCACAGCTTTGATTTACTGCACTTCCAAGGCAAATGGCTAAACCCGTTCAACTGGTCTCCAAACTGATCTGTCATGTTACTGACTGACAAACACTGGACAGAAAGTAGAAGATAATGGACAGCATCCATTGTCTACCAATGCATCCCTCCTAGAAGTCTAAGCTAGTCCAATTATCTAGGATCAAATGCTGTACTTGCCACATCTACCCTGGACACAATCAGAGCAATGGCAACATGTTGAAATTTTCTAAGCACATCTAAAGACAGCATTCATACACAGAGGATGACCTCTGGAGCAGGACGCATTTAATTAGGCTCCCTGCTCTGCCAAATCCAGCCACCTTCCTTACAGGTCCTATCTGTCAAAATGAAAACACAGCTATCAGGAATTCCCAGAAGGCAATAATTCAGATTCCAAATTAATGTCTAAATCAGTTGCATTTGTCAGGGTTATTGTCAAAGACCTGTGGCTTATCTCCTGATAGAATGCAAGATCTACATTCTGAGTGTTGACTATGAGCTCCAGTAACTACTGATTCTTGCTCTATTCAAGCCTGTTCTAGTGCATCCCATACACATGATAATATTTTCTGGTTTTGTACACGCAGTAGTACTATTTCAAGGCATCAGTGCCATCAAGTAAAAGAAACTTTAAAACACTAATAGAAGTGCAGTTATCAAAATAAGCCAATAAGGATTTAGAGAACATTCGCAGGGGCTCTTCTTGCAGGTTGCTAGTTAAGTCAAAAGACAGAGAAAAAGAGCACAGCTCAGTTACCAGACAAGTTGACAAATTAAAAACCATAATTCTAGCTAAAAATTTAATCAGCAGATACAAGATCAGAAACCAAATAATCACTCCCCCCCCCCCGAAAATTAAATACAAGCTGAGATTGTGGTTGGTTTATCCCTCTATTATATATTAATTAAGTTGCAAACCTCACTGTTGATGCATAGTCTTTGTTCATCTATAGTCTTAAAAAAAGTCTGACGAATATTATCATATCAAACACCAGTTTAAATGGGTATTTGCATATACAAAAGCATAATTTGCATATGCAGACACAGGAAGAAACCAAAGAACACACCTAAGTGCATAATTTCACAGGTATCTCTATCTGACTAAACACAACATTTTAAAGAGAATGAAAAAGAAGGAAACAAATGACAACTCACCACACTGAAAAAATAGAGGAAANAAAGGAAATGCAGAAGATCAAGCTATCTTTAAAACAGCAACATCAGCACAGAACTGTTAGTTATTTCACTAATTTAATGGCTATTGTGATTAAGGACACACTGTTCTAGAAGAATCCAAGAGGAATTATATTAAACATGTAGCAAAAAATCTGAAAGACTTTTCCTGCCCACCAGGCCTTTGGGGAATTTATTAGGTGATATTTATTTTAAAGATTTTTTTTTATTAAATAATATATATTATTATATTATCAACATTAAATAATAGAATGGTTTGGGTTGGAAGGGACCTTAAAGATCCTCTAGTTCCATCCTCCTTGCCATTGGCAGGCACATACTTAAATAACTGTATAAAGGCAGACCCTACATTCCTCTTTCAACTTCTTTGAGTTGCAATTAAGTCCACCAATATCACAGATGACAGCATGCGTCTATCAGCAAAGATACAAAAGACATGGGCACTTAAAAACTGTGTATGTATCTCTGAGAACATCACAGTTAATACATTTAACACAACAAAGTCTTCATCCTCTCTGAGAATTTGTATTCACTAAAGACCAGCCCCTAGCTACAGTAGAAGCCACTCTAAATTATCATAGAATGGCCTGGGTTGGAAGGGACCGTAAAGATCACCTCATTTCAACCCCTCTGCTATGGACAGGGACACCTTTAGATAGACCAGGCTCTCAGAGCCCCATCCAACCTGGCCTTGTACACTTCCAGGGATGGGGCAGCCACAGCTTCTCTGGGCAACCTGTGCCTGTGCCTCTCCACCATCACAGTAAAGAATTTCTTCCTAAAATGTAATGTAAATCTACTCTAATTTCAAACCCATTCTCCTTGCCCTGTCACAATATGCCCTTGTAAAAAGTCCTTCTCCAGATTTCTTGTAGGCTCCCTTCAGATACTGGCAGGCTCCATTTAGGTGACCCTAAGGTCTTTCTTCTCCAGGCTGAACAACCCCAGTTCTCTCAGCCTTTCCTCATATGAGAGGTGCTCTATCCATCTAATCATCATGGTGGCCAACAATGATTAACAATATTACACAGGAGGAGTTGTGTTGTTATTTTGTTTGGTTGGTGTTGTGTTGTATTGGTTGGAGATTTTTTGTGGAGGTATGTTTGGGGTTTTTTACAATATGATATTTTTGACAAATGCCAGATTTCTCTCTTTGACCCAAAGGAACCTCCAGGTCTCACATCCCAAACATGCCCTAAGCAGATGTTTCCTAAAAAATTATATTTTCATGTAATATTCAGGCAACTAGACATCAGAAACATCTCTGATGTTGAAGTCTGGACAAAGCTCAGCCTGCATATACAGCCAGACTGTGAAGTTTGATCTTGATTTGTTTTCCATATTAATAAAGACTTCCACTTAGGTTTTCTTCCATGAAGCACTGAATTCAAGAACCTGTTGGATAATCCTCCCTGTAGCCAAAGTACCACTTTTTATTCAAAATAAGTTTCCCAGCCTTGGAAAACATGCTAATAAAGTGATCTGTACATGGTCAGATTCCTGAAAGTATCAGGAAAAATAAATCAAGGACCTTTAATATCTTGCTAACAAGTCAGAGATTTAGGGTATGATTCTAGAGGACTACCCCACAGATAAAGTGTATATAGAGCCTTTCCTCCTAGTCCTAAATCGAGTATTAGAAAGACCAGCACTAACTCTGTCCCCAGAAGGAATGACAGACCTCACTCACAGCAGTGACTTCCAGAGACTGACACATCGCATCTAAAAGGTCATTGAAACACAAATCGGGAAATGTGGCACCCAAATTTCTCAGAGAGTTGTGAACTGATAGTGAGGTGCTGAGGAAAAAAAACCCCAGTATTTAATAATAGGATTTCAAGACCTATTCTCCCACATACACAAGGTTTGGTACCCAGTGAAGGTGAATTGCTCTTCAGTTTTCACAAGTCCACATACTCAACAGGAACAGAACTGAACTGCTAACAAGCCGATACAAATAACAACTCTTGCCCTCTCGTCCCTCCATTTCTCTCCTCTATTCCCAGGCAGTAATTGAAGCCCCCTGCTATCCCATATGTGTCACTCTTCACATAGGACAATGCAGACCACTCTTCACACAGTGGGCAATGCAGCACTTCCTCCTCAAAGTCTAAAAATGCAGTTGTACCTGCTTTCCCCTCAGAAAGAAAGAGATGCTTCCTTGACCCATCCATTCAAGTATTTCAAATTTGAAAATACACTTTCAAGGATTTTTCAGTAGATCTAAGAGTTATTGAAGGAAGGTCAAGCAGAACAATTAACAGATATTGTTCCCTTTAGAAAACAAAGTTTAAAAAAAAGTTAAAAAAAATTGTACCACATGTAATATCATTAGCAGAATATATTTTGTAAAACAATTTTCCACTCTTCCTGGACAAGGCACAACTACTCCAAAACCACACCTTATGTCTGTTTCCTTGTAAATAGACTGTCTAATGGTAACATTTACAAAAACAGTGACCTATCCAGGAAGATCTGCACCACAGTCCTTTCCTACCTCTTGCTAGAATCCACATTATGCTGTTTCAACTGTTTTGTCTCATATCACTTCCTCCACTCCCAAGCCATGCCTAGCATACTGTTAGTTAAGGATACAACCACTGACACAGGGCAGCAAAGGAGTGAAATTATCTCTCTTATCCCATTGTCAGTGAGCCTGGGGAGCAAGGAATCTTGTAAAAACAGACATTTCTTCAGTGATCCAAGCAAATACAATGGTAAACTGGCCACAAGATCAGATTCCAAATTAAGATTACATGCAAACTTGATGTTTAAAAAGAGAAACACAGCTTCATCTTTTTCCTTTCTAGATCCTTTCTCCTCTTTAATCAGGCTAAAATACTTACTTGAGTTCCCATACAGTTCTTGCTGTGCCTAATTTCTCATTTAGAGTTAAAATACTCTTCTAATCATAATAAATCATAATAAACTGCACAACCTAATTTAGCCTATAGAAGATTTTACTTCCATATATACATTACAACAGTCCTAACGCTAACAGTTGCTGTGCAAGTTCACCCAAAGGTGGATATATAAAATAGTGTAATACAGATGTCTTCCCTCATCTGGACAGTTTTGAAGAAAAGTCTGCAGGTAATATATGTGCTATCATGCAGTAGTAAGAAAGCTGCATTTATGGTGACCCCAGTGTTGCAGTAGAACAGCAAATCCATCCCCTTGTTTGAAGGCAGTATCTGAGGAACTTTCTTACAATGGCGTTGAGATGCTTACTGCAAAGGTATACACATGATACAATCCTCCAGAAGTTTACTACTCCCTCCTTAAATCTCCACATTTTCCAACTGCTTCATACTCCTTCCTAACAGTCTCTCTCTGCTTGGATCTCTTTGTGCCCAAAAGTCTGACAATTTGGATAGCTTCCAAAGCCATGAGTGTTCCATGCTGTGCATACAGTGCAGACGCCAGGCATACTTGTAAGTGAACAGCCCACTGCATCATTCCAAAAAAGCCCTGAAGTCACCAAGACTCCAAAGTCTCAGGTCATATCTAAATATCCCCTTGCTCACAAGACTGCTGTAGTCCCTTAATCATGATACTGACATACGTGAAAAAACTTGCATTTCTAGATGCATTACAGCTGCCCTATAACAACACAGATATGTAGAAAAACTATAACTTCCTACCTTTATGCATGGCCTTGCCTAAGCAATTCATGCAACATCAGCAGCCATGAGTATTTTTCTTTTATTTTACTCAAAGACAGAGCCATACAACAATGGGAATCACATGCAGAGAGGAAGATTGTTTCAGAGTAGAACCAACTGTACAGAGAGGCAGCTTGAAACTCTGCTGCAATGGATTAAACATGGGAATAAGACATTGAGGTACACGTGTAGTTTAGGATCTCTAGAAAGAATATTCTCTGATATAAATAACCCAAACACTGCTTAGACATCTTTCAAGTGTTTTCTCAGTGCACCTTGAAATACTAGCTGCAAGATTCTGTTAAATGCACGTGACTTTTTCTCAGTTTAAAGATTAAATAAAATATAGACCTTCCATATACAGAAATAAGACAAGCATCTGCTCAACCCTAAAACAGTATTTTAATAATATAAAGATATTAATAATGTTGTAGGGAGCCTAATAACTTTTATGCAAGATGTCAGAAGTTCAAAAAGCTAGACTACTTTGCTAGTCTAGTGCAAAGGCACCTGTTTCTTACACATGGATAGTGTTTTCAGAACTCTGTACATCAAGTCAGCAACTCTGCTGTCCTGAACAGTTGCCTAGTTGGTTGAACAGTTGCCTGCGTGATTGCTGCTGCCACGCAACATTCACATGATTTTGCACTAGATCCACTCTGACTGTGAAGAATCAAGTTGTTCTCTACTGCATCAGATATGTCCTATCTTGCCATTGAAAATTTTGTACTGTTTGAAAGTAGCTGAGCGCTTGCTTGACAGAAGCGGCTAGAATTGTTAGGCTGTAGGTTGAACTTTATTAGAACTATAAGGTTATGTTCTGTAGGTTGAACAGAAATTATAGTACAGCCTGGATCTACCAAGATGTACATTAATAATAACTAAATTGGACAAAACTAGCATTTCAAATATTACTTAAAAAATAATAGATTACAGTTTATTGACTGCAACAACCATATTACAACAACTAAACACACAGCAAGCAGTTGATAGCAAAACAGCAAACCAGAATTAAGAAGACCCTAGACCCCAGACCCCAGTGCTGCTGTTTGTCCAGACTGTCATGTGAGGGATAGGGAGTTTGGATTGCAAGTGTATAACTACCTAGGGATTTATTTGTTCATAGTCCCTGTCTTGAGGCACTACCTACTACTACAGATACTGTAACTGACCTGTGCCAACAAACCTATCTAATGGAAAAGAGAGATTAATGTCAAAAATTTCTCTAACACCTGTGGAAATGGGTCTTGCAACTTGCAGTGTCTTCTGCATTCAATATACAGAACTGTACATTGCTCTGTCTCCACTGAACAGAGATAGTACAAAATGCTGCTCATTATGAAATAAATGCCTTTTACAGGACAAAGCTACAAACCCAGCTTTTAAATCTTAAGAACTTCCTGAAATGAAGTATGATACAGTTTGGTTTTGGGAAGTGTCCCAGGTTCTTCAGTTGCAAAACCTGGCAGAGAAATGGTTAGGTTCAAATATGTAATAGGTGAAAACATATCTGAAGTATCCTTTCACACAGACACTTCCACCTCAGTTATTACTTCATGGATTTACCCACACCATGTGTATGTAAATCCAGATAGAGGACAATCACTCAGGAAGATTTCAGCTTATTTCTTTTGATCTCTATTCACAAGTGGTTTGCCTGTTGAGTTGATCTTATACCAAGTCTTGCGTTTATTCTTACACAAATACAGGAGATGCCAGATTGATCCAGAATACAACCACATGTTGTTTCAACTTGCCCACGCTCCCTAGATTCTTTGTGGCAAGCAAGTAAGTTAAGCTCTCACAAGCCAGCACTAAAGATGGAAGCCAATAATTTCTTTATCCACCATACTGGAAGACCTGAACTGCTTCAGCCATTAATTCTAACACACCCCGCTCTCCCTTGTCTGAAGGTAAACATCACAGTTAAAGTCCCCAAATCCACCTAATTGTATTACCAAAGTAATAAAAAAAAAAATTCCACTCAACAATTTGAATTCAAAGACATTTGGAAATGATGATTCTCTCTGGGCATCCATTGTAGAGGTTAGTCACCTCACTACTAAAAGGTGCATGGCAATTTGGGTTTGTCTGCTTCAGCTTTAATTGGTATTTCCACTGCTACACATCAAAACTTCCTGAATCCCAGATACATTACATCTCTGTAGTTATTTAACCAGCTTTTGTCTAAAATCTTGCATAATATAATCATGTCTGCCACCACTTTAAATCTCCATCCCCTTTATTCCCTGAATCAGCTAGTTTACAATTTTTCTTTTCCTCTGGGAATTTCAGCTAACCAGTCTGCCACTATCCGTACTTTGCCATTTGCCCTTTATAAGTAACCACACCAAACAAGCACCTCCCTGAATCTCCTTCCCATTCCAGTAACTCTTTCAAGTATGACACACAACTGAGCTTTTCAGTCAGTTATTTACTGATGACAAACCACAGAAGATATAAAATTTCTCACTGAATTTGTCAAAACCCCTACTTCTCATTTCTCCATCAACACATTAAGGAAAACCACACTCTATCCTTGTAAATGAAATCAGAAAAAAAACCCAAAACACTGAAACAGTGATGCTGGAATGAAACACAAACGTTTAAGAGGCACTACTGGATCATTATACACTAACATACTTTTATGAAGACAGGACTATACGACAGTTATTTTTTTAATTCATGAAATGTTTACTAGCTTATGCTGTTACATACAGCATAAAAAAACCCAGTTTTTAAAATGTTTTTAGGGTGTCTATGAATCCTTCTGAACAGCAGACCTCTAGCTTTGAGGGGTGCTATTCCATCTGTATTGTCTTCCTTATTATGTCTTTCTTAGAGAAGTTTATTTTCAATTGCTTTGTTCGCTACTGAACTACAAACAGTTAACTAAATTCCTTATTTTTCTTCCTCAATGCATCACAGGGGTAGAAGAGAAACAGTTCCCTGCCGGCCCACTATGAGCCCTACCTACCAAGTTCACGTGTCAAACTCTACATTTCAGGGCTGTGAAATAAAAGATTTCACATCCATTGCTGGGATAAAGTAATACAATTGAACAAAAGGCAAGCTATGTTGCATACAAATGCTGTTGCAGGCAGGCACAGTTGGCTATTTGAGGCACAGGGACAATTTTATTTCTCAGATATATTCAGATTTCCTGCTTGTCTCAATAATTGGAAAAAACCCCGCAAATATGACTGAGAATTTTTGCCTACAAGTTTCAGAACCTGCAACAAGGGCTTGGGAGCAGCATACAGATCTATGACTATTACAAAGCAGCAGGTTACCTAGCAACAAATACGTATTTTCTGATGAAAATTGCTTCAGTAGGGTCTAAAATTGAACAGTGACGTTAAAAAAAGAAAAAGAAATACATTTTGCCCCAAGCTCTTGTTTTTTACTGAAAGGCGTTCCCTAAAAGAAGATACCTAGTATCAATATAGGAAATTTACAGAAGACTGAAACAGATTGTAACATATAGTGTAAAACAGTGAGATGCTTACTTTTAATCAGTCACTTCCACAAAAGAAGTTGCCTCCAGGAACACCTACTATGACAATAGAATAAATCCTAGATTTTTCATCCTATATCATCACTGTCACAAGCGGATTTCTTTGGAATTCCACCTGGACAGATATAATTTATCAAGTTGTCATGGAAGTGTGGCAATACAATCATATTTAAACATGTACACACAGATCATTTAGACTGATAACATTCAGCACATACCTGAAATTCCTGTGATGTGATTATCCTGCAGCTGAAAATGCCAATTAACAAAATTGAGAAACATTTATTTCCAATACATGAGAAAACCCGAACTATACTCACAAGGCCAACACAGGCAGGAGGATGTGCTGTGCTTAAAAAACAATTAATGCTATTCCGTCTCTAACTTGAGTTGTCAAGGCCAGCACTTTCCTGTGTCATAGTGTTGTGTCTATGTTTTGTTAAAATTTGAAGAGACTGACCAGTAAAAGGCAGATAACGTTTGCAACTGGGCAAGCATCTATGGAATTTGCTTCAGCTACATGCCAGTTGGAAAAAGTTATCATGGAAGTTGCCATGCCGTTGTAACACAGGACTTTGAACCACCTCACCTTTGAACTAGGAGGTAAAAAGTTTATGAATAAACAAATGATAAACTGTCTCCGTAAAAAGAGTTTATTTTTTATATACGACTGCCTCATACCACATACAGTGGGGCTGAGGCCTCAGCCAGGGGTCACAAGAACAAGGCTTTTAAAGGGCCTCTAGCGCTCCCCAAGCATCCCCCTAACGACGCATATCCTATTCTGCAGGGGCACACCAAGAGCCTTGGTACCCATCATGAGGCTAGCAGTCAACTGTACCTCAAAGCAGGGCTAGACACACCTGTGAACGTGCTCCATCAGAAGGAAGGTGAGCTTGAAAGCCAAAAGGACAGGGCACCATCACTTCACGTGCTATCCCTGCACATGCTCTGCATGACCTGAAGTATTAAAAAGGGCCAGGCCACCCAATGAAGGATGGCTGAGAACAGCGGCAACTCCAGATGTACAGTAGCTGGTCCCCTCTCCAAAAATCCTGCCAGGGGCTAACGTAGCCCCAGTCCTACTACCCAGCCGAGAGGGACGGGAACAGGAGCACAACACTTACTTTATCTTTCATGGCAGAAGGGGCAGCAGCCGTCGGCTGCTTGGAACCCTTGTTGAGCTTCTTGCCCACGCCGTCGCTGCCTCCCCCGCCGCCCTCCACCTTGATCAGCCGGTGCTTGGGGGAGATGTACTTCACGTCGGGTGGCGTCGCCGGGCGGCGCTCGCTGTGGCTGCGGAAGAGGTGCGGGGAGCCGGTGGTGGGAGGCGTGGCGCAGCACGACGAAGAGGAGGAGGAAGAGGAAGCCTTGAGGGCTGCCTCGCCCAGGTCCTCGGGCGCCGAGTAGTCCGGGCGGCACATGGCGCGCAGCTTGCGCAGGGACGAGCCGGGCCCGCTGTAGGGGTCCTCGAAGTCGCGGTCCTTCTGGGCGCGGTAGGCGCGGAGCAGGTCGCTGGTGTCGTCGCGCAGACGGCGGCGCGAAAAGCCGGGCGAGGTGTGGTGGTGCTGGAGGTGGAGGTGCGGCGGCCCCTCGGGGCGGGGCGCGCTGCCGGCACCGTTGCGCTTCTCCCGGTAGTCGGGCCGCGGGGGCTGCGGAGGGCTCTTGGTCTTGCTATTGCCCAGGCTGAAGTACTTGTTCAGCCATTTGGCCATCGTCTCTCCCGGTCGCGGCCTCAGCACCGCTGCGCGCTGCCCCCGGCGCTCCGCGCCCCAGCCCCGCTCGCCGCCCGCATGGAGGAGCG
>WBNO01032544.1:0-15807 GCA_013400575.1 Peucedramus taeniatus | reverse complement strand
CGGCATCGGCATCGGCATCGGCATCGGCACCGGCATCGGCACCGGCACCGGCATCGGCACCGGCATTGGCATCGGCACCGGCACCGGCACCGGCACCGGCATCGGCATCGGCATCGGCATCGGCATCGGCATCGCCTCGCTTCGAGTTCCGGCGCGACGGGAATCTGCCGGGTCTTCCCCGCTGCGCCCTCGAATGGGCGGGGGAGGGGAGCTGCCGCCGTGAGGAGGACGGAGGCGCCTTTCTGTTCCTTTCCTAGGTGCCTCCGCCTGTCGTCTGGAGTGGCCGTGGGACCTGCAGCCACCCCCTGCACAGTTTGAACTCTGAATTCTCTACTACTGCTGCCTGTGTAGCGCTACCTTCCCATCCTGAGGTAGATAGAAGGGTTCCAGCTGACGCCCAAAAAAGCGGCCAAGCCCTGTTTTTGGCTAGGGCTGATGCTAAACAAACAGGATGTTACATATTTTTTGGTAGGTACCTTTCCCACGTGTGTTCCTAGGTAAGGGCTACAGCAAATCAAATGCAGAGATGATACTTGTGCGAATCATGCTACTCAGCTTGTGTGTTACCAGAAGGATTTGTCATCTGGGCCACCACAGTCATGGCCACTTAGTATTGCTCTTTTAATCTTTCTCCATCTGCCCAAAGGTAAACATATACGACAGCAGGTTTTCCCGAGTTCTCTCTGCCCAGCTGTGATAGTCTCACCCGTATCTTTAGTCCTCATCCCAGTGCTGATTTTGTCTGGTTTTAGGGAATGCTGGAGCCATTGAATGGATGTTCAAGTGGGGATAGGAATACCTGCAGGCTGATCTCTCCAGGCCTATCTCTGGCCTCTGGCACAATAAAAAAGTTAAGCAAACATAGGAACTATTCAGATGATAGCTTGACCTGTGATACTTCAATTGTGCATTATGATCACTGACAGGAGAGATTTGTTGCAGTTTTGTTCTGTCTACACTGCATCGTGGAATGCAATTTCAAATGAAGAGTTAGAGAACACCTCACAACTGCATTTAAAAAAATATTCTCTTAATCAGAATTTAGACCTATCAATAAAAGAAATAAAAAGTTTTTCACTTCCCCAGTGCAAATTTGTGACAGAGTTTTCCAGAGCTATACCTTCACACAAAGCATCGTTTCCCCATTGCTTTATCAAGTCCATCAATGCAGAGACATGAGCAAGAAGGGGAACCCTTTTCATATAGTTCAAAAATCTGCACAAGAACATTGCAGTTTCACTAGGAGCTGTGGACATGTTCCTAATATGATGTGCTGGTTTTGGCTCAGGTACAGTTAACTTTCTTCACAATAGATATTACGGGGCTATTTTTGCTGAAAATGGCATTATTAATACAGGGAGGGCTTTTTGTTACTGATGAACAGTGCCTACACAGAGCCAAGGCCTTGTCTTCTCACACCACCCCAGCAGCGAGCAGACTGGGGGTGCACAAAAGCTTGGGATGGCACAAGCCAGGACAGCTGATCTCAACCAACCAGGCAGATATTCCATATTATGGCATCATGCTCAGCATATAAGACTGGGGGGAGAAGAAGGAAGGGGGGGGGGATGTTCAGAGTGTTAATGTCTGTCTTCCCTAACATGCTTTCTGCACAGAAGGCTGTCTGAAAATTAGACTTGAGATGCAACCCTGTTTTGAACATGAGAAAGGCAACGTCATATACAATTTGGAGAGGGGTGTGAAGATGTCAGGCACAGTCATGTTTTGCACTGTTGTTTTTAATAATTTGGGACTTGGAGATCTTTTATCCTTTTTATAATCAGAATAGTGGAGGGAAGAGAAGAGAAAACCTTTATCTACTTATTACTACAAGTCATCTGTGTATTACCCTGTTGCATTTTGGCAAACACCTGTTGGCATTCTTGAAGCCCAATGTCAGACACACACCTGTAGTGCATTTACACACCCACTGCCAGTCATGAATTATGAGGACTCAGTTATATTCATGAGTTAATTCCCTTTATGAAATAAAGATGGACTAGATTTACATACAAAGTTTTTATCTGGTTTTATGGACCCTTTTAACCTTGTTCTTGGCTACACATTTTCAATAAGAAGCCTCATTCTCTCTGAGTTTGGGCGCTATCCTTGCAGTTTGCTCGACATAAGCATGTCTGCATATTTTAGTGAGGGAGAACAAACCTCCTCCCCTGTGAGCACAGGCTTCAATTGTAATTCCTTCCTTCAGTATTTTCATCAGCTTGCATGGAAAGGAGGATTACATGCTCCCTTTACTGTCATCAGCAAATTTTTCTTTTTCCTTACTATTGGTCCCCTGTCTCTGCTCAGCATATTCATCCTGTCTGACTATAGAGTTTTATTCCTCAGAGCAACTTCTCAGCCTGAGCCTGAGCAGTGTCCTGTGTCTTGACTGGCCAGTACCTGGTTCTCTTAGGAGGTTGCAAGGCTCCCCGTAGCTGCTGATTCAGGAATGGTATATTCTAGGCCCTTTGTATGAGAGTGATTTTTTTCTCTGAAGCAAGATGAGTCTCAATTTCTTTAAAATTCAAAGGATCTCATTACCCAGAAGTCTAGCAGCTCCCTAATTCCTGTTCTGCCAGTCATGGGAGGGGCAAGAAAGCCCCAGCAGCCAAACTCAGCCTGATAGTGTCCCTTGTGGCTCAGTGAGGAACCGCGTTCTCTTCCCTGCATTTACAGGCACCTTGTGAGGTGACAAGAGACCAAAAGCACATCGATGTCGGGAAGATTCTCTAATACTTCAGAATTTCTCTTAAATTGCCACCCAGCAGTGTGAGAGGATAGGAACTATGGGCGTACAGAATAACCCTAGGAAACCCCAAACCTAGATAAATACATATGAATGAATAATCTGAATACCTACAGAATAATCTGTAAAACAGGAATAGCAGAGAAGTAAAATCAAGAATTCCATTGTCTCTCTAATCTCAGAGATTGTTACAATATAAATCTGCAAGGCCCACAACATTTTTGCACGTCCACAAGATGGTTTCCAATCTCAGTCTGCTCATGCAGGGTACATCAACACCTGCAGGATTCCTTGTCTCTGCTCTGAGTCATTTTCACATGGATTTTTGAAGAAAACAGGCTTTGCCTTTTTCAGAACTTTGACCACATTTTTAAATTCTGGTTGGCAGGTTTCCAGCATATTTTTTTGCCAAACATAAGGATGAAGGGGTGATGATGAAAGGGAACTTTTCCTGTGAAATAACAAATCCTAAAATGTTATGATCTGAATAGAATATCTACTTCTTCTCAGATCTGCATTTCTTTAAGTATAAATAATTTAGAATTTGTTTCAACTTATGGAATTAGTAAAAAAGAGACTCTTACTTTTTGATACAGGGACATCCTTACACACAAGTCACTAATTTGTCCTAAGTGTTCACAATCCTAATCATATTGATTTAATTAAATAATGAAGTTAAGTAGCATCTACTCTGAAATTTATAAGGTCTTGTTTCCTTTCATACTTCTGATTTCCATGTGTAATAAGAGTTGCAGTACATGCAGTGCATTTCAAATTAGTATAAAGAAGAAAAAGTAGCAAGTAACATGCAGAGCAAGTACTTTTTGTACTAATAAACACTCAAGCAGTGCTGCCAAGTCTAAATTTACAGTTACCTTCCAGGAAAATAAGTCCAAAAGTTTTAGTATTGATCAATCCTTCACACTGAGATATCCACAAGAAAGATAGAAAACAGGTAATCCCTCTGGTTAACATGGCTTTAGGCTATGCAAAAAAAAACCCAAAAAAACAAAACAAAACAAAAAAAAAATCACTATGTTAAGAACAGCCATCACAAAACAGAGAAACGTTCTCTTTCTTGAGGCACTTCTTTTCTGGTGACTAGTGTCAGTTCAGAAAGGGTGTGTAGCATCCATAACACATTTCAATTTCTCCTATCTGTGTATGTTGCATCACAAAAATCATACCCAGGTAATTATTAGAGATCAATTTATTGTCCACAGGCTATGAAAATGCTCAATGTTTTCCTTCTTGTGCATATGCATGACTAAATATAGAATTATTAGGAAGTTCTGATTTTTCTACTTTCCAGGGTGACATTTTCCTGCAATTAGTTTATTCCCGAGTAAGGAGGAATTCTTATATTGTGAGCATGTGTTAGTTATTTAAGGCCAACCAATTTGTCCCATATTCTCATGCTGCGGGGAAAAAACCTAACCAGACACTCCTCTTGAATGCTACTTTTGTGATGATCACTTTGCCTTCAAGAACAAGTTCACATCAATAATCTCTAGTTTTCTTAAATCACATGGGCTGTTCAAAAGCAAAATTTGAAGGGTTTTGTCACCTACAGATATCCTGTAGAATTTGAAAAAACAGCTTAATAAAGCCAGGTGGATTTAGAGTACAGGGTGCTTGCAGACATTCCATTTGTCATTTTCTTGCATTTTTTGGTGCCTCTCTGGAAAGCTCTGGCTCAAGTGACCACTATGATCTGCATCACAGATTTGCTTTGAGCACAGGTAGTGTGTAGCCATTGGAACTATGGATGTCAATCCCAGCTACTCTTCAGACAATGGCAAATTCTGGCAAAAGATGCAGCTGTAACTGCACAGGGTTCTCCACTGATTGCAGGCTTTGTCTAGGACCTTGAATTAGCCTGAACTCAGCTGGATAAATGGGAGTTCTTCAGTGCAAGGAGTCATTTTGGGTCAAGTACTTTTCCTTCCTGTTTTTTTTTTGGTTTTTTTTTNNNTTTTTTTTTGTTTTGTTTTGTTTTGTTTTGTTTGTTTGTTTGTTTGTTTCTGCAATTGCACATTGCAATGTGCAATTATCTCAGGATTCTGACCTTCCTGCTCTAAGTTCCAGTGCAACACAGAACCTTTGGGTAGTAACGAGGCCTCCCGCACAGTGAGGAGAAGTTGAGCACTGGTACAGAGTGGTAATGAGATCTCCATTGTTGGAAACTGAGACCTCAAATAGAGAGGGCCCTGAATACTCAGATTAAGACTGGCCCAGCTTTCAGCAAGACAGTGGTCCAGAGATATCTGGAGGTTCTGTTCAATCTAAAATGAAGCTGCTCTCCTATATATATTCTTTCCAGTCCTTATGCTCCTGTGCTGCATAAGGCAGAACACTGACCAAAAGCCCTCACTGGCACAACAGGACAATTTTCCATATAAATATGCCTGATTGCTACCTCACTGAGATGCCACTACTCAACCTTAAATTGAAAATTATTGTCCTATAATTTTACTTACCAACTGCAACTGTAAGGACAAACTGATTCCTTTGGAGAACCTCAGCAGAATGATGGCACTAGATTGTAATTACAATTAAAGATCTATTTTTTAAAAACATCATTTTATGATCAGCATGATATAGAATTTTATGATCACAGTAGCAAAAGGATTTTTTTGTAACTGGTACCAGTGTAGTACAATTTTATAAGTTTCTTAGCACCAAATTTAAAATCACATCTTAATTGATGTTTCTAAATCACCAGGACTCTCTGCAGTGGTTGGCTTGCAGTGTGAATAAAACAATCATAATCTATAGTCAATCTTCAGAGGAAGCAGACAACAGTGGAGGAGTCCCTGGCCACTGGGGGATTGTGGGTTTTGCTGTCCAGAAGCATCTGTGGGCCAAGTCCCACTTAGGGCTTATAACTTCTCCGTTATACAGAGTGCTCTCTCTGTGTGATGTTATGTTTCATTTTTCTGTGACTGAGTCATCACAACTTGTTGGTCCAGATGCCTGAGACCTTCAAGACTGTAAGGAGGTGAGAAGGTGGGCTGGTGCTCAGGAACATTGGGGATGATATGGAGGTGGATGTCCGCCTGGTGTGTGGTATTTTCAAGAGCTGATAAAGGGGAGGAAGGGAGCTGACACGTGACCACTCAGTCACAGAAACAGCTCTTTGTCGTATTAAATGGCATTAGTCATGCTAGCCATATTGCCATGTGTCAGGAGCACAGGCGTGTGGCACCAGAAACTGTGCAGGGAAAGAACAAAACCCTAGATTCAATAACAAGGGAAATTTTTGATACAGCACAGGAAGAGATGCAAGATTCTGCTAGCAGTGGTACTGTTGCATTGCTTTAGGTCCATTGTTCAGGAACCACCATTTTAAAATTATTACAGTTAAATTCCAGAGCCTTCTCATAACAAAAAATTAAATGAATTTATAAATTTTTTTCCCTTCGTTCTGAACTTATTTCTAGTTTCTGTGGGCTAAATAGGTTTTCTAATTAGGAACCACATCTGGATTAAAAAGTTTCACATCATATTGTTGGAATGTGTGGAAATAGCAATTTGGAGTCTCACAAAGAGCTCCCAGGTTTGCTGAAAAATTAGAAAAAAATCTCCATTCCTTTTAATTCTTGTTCACATCAGGTTCGGAATACCTAATTACTTTTTCAATATGATAATGAAGAAGAACTAGTACTTTCCAGCATCAACCTGAGTACTTCTCAAGAAAATTATCAGAATAATATCAGAACATCAGGAAAATTCCTCATCAGGATAATTCTCATCATTTATTAATGACCAACTTTCACTGGTCAAAGACTGGAAAGATTTCTTCATAATGAGCTTCTCAGCAGAGAATTAGAACAGAAGCAGAGACAGTTGCATGCTAAAAAATATTTAACTGCCTTGATCAATTGCAGGAAATTGAGGTATAGCTCAAGTACAGAGATTCCAGGACATTAACACATGCAACCATAAACATTACTCTGAAAGGCTGAAACAGACACTGCAGCACAGCGAATGCAGCCTCAGCAACTGGGCAAGTAATCATACCTCTGAAATACATTAGTGGCAACTACTGGGACAAGAAATGTGAGAAATTTCATAATCTTCTTTTCAAATTGTTCTGTATGAAGCAAAAAAAAAAACTTTTCAAAATGTTCTGTATGGTCTGTATGAAGCAGGAAAGGAAGGTAATATTGAACACAGGATTCCAACAAGCAATCCATACAGCTGGTGCAGTAATTGAGTCTGGATTCTATGAAAACACAAAGCATAATTCTATAATTAAAGGCTAAATCATAGCAACTGCAAGTAAGATATTGAATTAAGTTTCTGCATGCAACTTTGACTCTAACATTTCCAAAAATAACGTGCAGACAGAGTATGCATTATGTTATTGGTTATGTTTTAACAGTTCAAGCAGAACAATGAATTAATGTCTCTCAGAACTCTTGTCCTACCTCATTTTCATGAGGTTTTAGTTATCATATAAAGAGGAACAGTTCTGCAGTTCAATTTTTCAGATTGGCCATACATGTACCCTTATACTACTGTTGGAAGATGGGCCTGCAGATTTTGCTGTTGATTTCTTGCTCTTTGTGGATCTAATGAAGAAGAATTCTATTCCAGGTAATTGGTGTCAAGTCTTGCTTCAGCCTCTGAGCCAGCAACAGTCATTTACAATGTGTTTGTCTGTCTTGATGCTCTTCTGTGTGCAGCAAACAGCTCCTATGGTCCTTCTCTGGTTCACAAGTTCCCTGATTCACAGCTTTCGTGTCAGGTTCTGAATATCCATCAGGAACACAAACCATGTTTGTAGCTCTGTGTTGGCTGTGTTGACAAAAAGGACTTTGCCTCTCAACACCTGCATTTTCCTACAGATACATTTTGTAGATAATTTTTCTTCTGTAGTTTGTACAAAAGAGAAGAATGATCTGTAGCCAAATCCAATACTGAGGAGTTTCATAATAATCAAGCTCCTGCAGTGGAAACATACACACAGTAGTTGCTGCAGCCTGAAATTCTGATTCCATAGAGGGAGATAGTTTGGTGATTTGTACACTGGCATATGATGCAAGGCAACCAAGACAGCTCTGATTCTTTAATAAATTACTCCTATGCCCTGAGTCACTGTCCTCCTCTCTGACATTTCATTCGATTGGACTCAATATAAGGTTAATTGCTCCCATTTAGTGTCTGCTGGCTTATGGATGTCCAAACGTGGCCATTTTACATGATGAGAGATTTTGCAATTGCCTTGCAAGTAATCCAGATGCAGATTTGCATTTTTGCATGCCTGGAAACCATAAAAGGAGCTTTAAACAGAATCAGATTGTTCAAATGCAGTCAAATGGCTGACTTCTTAATTAGGATAATGTAGCTCACACAAATAATATAACTCACCCAAATGCCAGGGATTTTTCTGCACACACCTAATACAGCCTTTACACTTGTGTTTGGTCTGTCTGAGGTGGAGCTCATTTTCCCACAGCAGCCCCCCCCCAGTGCTGTGCTTTCCAGCATGTTCCTTTCCATGGGATGCAGTCCTTAAGGAAAAGACTGCCCCAGCATGGTTCCACCACGGGGTTACAAGTCCTGCCAGCAAACCTGCTCCAGCACGGGCTCCTCTCTCCACAGTGCCACAGGTCCTGCCTGGAGCCTGCTCCACTGCACACCTTATGCAGGGTCATGGCCTCCTTCAGACATATCCACCTGCTCCAGCATGGATCTGCTGTGCTCTAGCACCAGAGTGAACCAGCACTGCTGAAGGGAAGGCGTGTTCTGCATCCACACTGCACCTTTCTTCTCCTCAACAACACTTCCACCCGCAGGCCACTGGAAAGCTGGCTGACCACATGCCCAGCAGCACAACAGTAGTGGCTGGGATTACGAATCTGCTTTCTGTCTGTCACAGGTAAGGTTTTGGTAGGATTTTAGAGTATGTCTGGACTGTGGACCACCACAGAGGTTCCTGGCACAGACTTTCCTACTGCTGAAAAAAGCATCATATGTGCAAGTCCCCAGTGACTGAATCCAGCTTTGAGGAATAACTCCTGTAATAAAAATGAACTAGAAAGTATAGGTATATTTATTTTTCAAGGCTGCAACTTGTAAACTTCTTTAACACATTAACCAATTTATCACTCTTTCACTCATGAAATTACATTCCCTCATGAATTTTGCCTTTTACACTGACTCAGTAAAACATTATTATTTCAGGTACCAGAGTTTAATATCCTTTTAATTCCTGGCCCTGAGTCCAGATGGGTGTTTTCCAGGAGTTACTCAGTTATGACTGTAAACTTACTTAACTCAAGGCATGTAATAGCCATTATGTCTTTAATTGATATTATTTTGCAGTCATTCTAATGGACTCTGAGTATTTGCTTCAATTTAATTAAAAAAAAAACCAAAGAAAACCCTGTCTCATTGTAGTCTGATATGGTCATCTGCTGCTTTTCCAATTTGTTATGTGGTATTATGAGGGGAGGAAGTATCCTTATATAATTAAAAATCTGCAATAGTATATGTGTTGTTGCAGTCAAAATAATTGCTGCCTTTCTAGTAATAGAAGAATGGTGGAAAAAAAGGGAAGATTTTTTTCATAAGAGACACTGACATTTCCTAATTATATTATTGGTGAATCATCATTAAAAGCCAAAATATTCCTGAAATACCAAAGGCGAAAGGTAGGTTATTTACTTTGCAGTGCAAGGTCCTACACCTGGGTCATGGCAATACCAGCCACAGCTACAGGCTGGATGGAAAAGTGATTGAGAGCAGCTCTGAGGAAAAGGTCTTGGGGTATGATGGTTGATGAAAAATGCAACATGACCCAACCATGGGCACTCCCAACCCAGAAAGGCAGTGGGATCCTGGGCTGCATCCAAAGCGGTGTGGCCAGCAGGGAAGGGAGGGTATTCTGCCCCTCTGCTCTGCTCTGCTCTGGTGAGACCCCAGCTGGAACCTGCATCCAGCTCTGGGGTCCTCAGCTCAAGTCCAGAAGAGGGCCATAAAGTAGGTGAGAGGACTGGAGCACCTCCCTCCGAAAGACAAGCTGAGAAATATGCATCTATTCATCCTGAAGAAGGCTGTGTAGACACCTCATGGCAACCTTCCATTATCTCAAGGGTACTACATGGAACATGGAGAGAGATTCTTCACAAAGTAGTATAGTGATAAGACAAGAAGTAATGGGTACAAACTGAAAGAGGAGAAATTTAATTTAGGTATTAGAAAGAAATTCTTTGCTGTCAGGAGATGAAACACTGGAACAGGTTGCTCAGGGAGTGGGTGTCCCAACCTTGGCACTGTCCAAGGCTAGGTTGGATAAGGCCTGGAGCAAACTGGTATATGAAAAGTGTCCCTCCCCATGGCAGAAGGAATTGGGGCTGGATGATGTTTAAGGCTGCTTTCAATCTTAACATAGCTAGCAAATTAAATAAGTAAATATATTTTATATGGCATAGCTGGTATAAAATTATTTTCAAAGACTAATAATATTAATTGAAATAAAATTACAGAGAAAAGAAACAGACATAATGCATATTTTCCTGTGGAAAAATTTTCTTCATAGAAATAGAAGTAATTATGTAACATGATTACCTTTTTAAGCTAAGAACTGGACTTTGGTGACCTCAGGAAATTGCCACAGTTCACATTTTTAAATATATCTATCTGAATACCACACCTGGCTGGACAACAATCTTACCTGGGAGACTGGTAAGAATAAGGTCTAAATGTTAGTAGTATTCATTTGAAGTTTTTTGTAATGGGCTGACCCTTGTTGGATGCCAGCCACTCACCAGTGCTGCTCACTCACTCCCCTCTGCAGCTGGACAGGGAGAGAAAATTTAACAAAGAGTTTATTAGTTGTAATAAGGACTGAGAGAGATCATTCATCAAATACTGTCACAAGCAAAACAAAGTTGAATTACAGATATTAATTGAATTTATTACTAATAAAATCAGAGCACGATAATGAGAAATAAAAAAAAGACATTAGAAACACCTTCCCTCCTTCCCAGCCCTACCTTCTCCAACTCAGCAGCTCAAGGTGACAGGGAGTGGGTGTTGTGGTCAGTTCATCATGTGTTTCTGCTGCTAGTCAGGGACAGGCATCCTTTCCCTGCTCCAGTCTGGTGTCCCTCCCACAGAATACAGCTCTTCATGAGCTTCTGCAATGTGAGTCCGTCCCACAGGCAACAGTTCTCCACAAACCACTGCAACGTGGGTCATTCTTCCACAGGATGTAGTTCTTCAGGCACAGCCTGCTACAATGAGGCTCCCCCACGGGATCACAAGTCCTGCCACGAAACCAGCTCCAGCATGGGCTCTTCTCTCCACAGGTCTGCAGGTCCTTGCCAGGACCCTGCTCCAGCATGGGCATCCCACAGAGTCACAGCTGCCTCTCAGGCATCCACCTGCTCCAGTGTGGGGCTCCTCCATGGCATGCAGATGGCTCTCTACATCCCCATGGATCTCCACAGGCTGCATGGGAACAGCTCCTTCACCATGGTCTGCACCATGGGTTGCAGGAGAATGTCAGCTCCAGTGTCTGAAGCACCTTCTACCCTTCCATCTCCACTGAATTTGGTGCCTTCAGAATGGTTCCTCTCACATATTCTCATCCCTCTCTTCTCTGTCCACAATTACATCTGCACAACAACTTTTCTTTCCTTCTTAAATATATTGTCATAGAGGCATGACCACCATTTCTTATTGCTACAGCCTTGGCCAGGAGTGGATCTGCCTTGGAGACGTGGCTTTGGATCTGCCAGACATAGGGGAAACTTTCAGCAGCTACTCATAGAAATGACTGCACCTCCCCCACTACCAAAGCTTGGCTACACAAACCCAGTACAGGAGCACTAACAATCAAAAACAATGCAAGTCTTCAGGCATCTCCTGCCTTAGAGGTTTGGTGACAGTCTTGTGAAGGTTTGCTTGGACCATTCTCAAGCTACTCAGCTCTGCCACACTGATTATGAGCTCTTGTCTTTCTTAAGGATAGGCTTTCTGGGTTACAATATCTTGTATCATATGATGAATTTATGGGTGTGCTGCACCTCCACTCTTTCCCTCACTCTCTTCCTCTCCCCCCACCTCCCATTCTTCCCATCCGCTCACTCCCCTCTCCTCCTCTTCCTCATTCTTTTTTTAATGATAAAGTTATTTTTTCAGTAAGTGGATTGGAAACTGTGGGAAATAAGGCCTTCTACTAGGTGGTTTACTTTTCAAGCCATCATAAAAATGTGTTAGTAGGAAACGAATGAGAAATACTTTTGTGTACGTGTCTTAATTACAATTAGATCAAAATATCACATATTATTATCAAATACTTTTTAGCATTTCCCTCTTTCCATTCATAACTTTTTCTTTCCTACTTTCCAGTGTTCTGGAAAACTTTTCCAGATTATTTGGAGTACTTGACTGGAAAGAGACTGCACAGACATCATGTGTAACTCCTCGGGGTTGAACCAAGATTTGCTACCTCAGCCCTGTATCTGTAAAGTGCAGCTGCATCTTAGAAGTCAAGCATTCTTCTATTCCTCCTCTTAAGTATTTTTCCTATGGTTTGTGGATTTTTCCATTAAGGTAAAAAGTACATGGATTTTAACCATATTACTATTCTTCTCATTAGTATATTATGAATTATGTAACAGATGCCTGGCAAAATGATCACAAAAGGCAAAGCAAGTAGAAATTACTTGTTAGTAAGAAATTTAAAAGACAAAAGAGAAAAGAGAAAAATTAACATCTGGTCACCTAGGCAAAGAAATAACTGGCTTTCTGTTATAAGGTAAACAGAACTTTCCCAGAGTGGTTACAGTACCAAGAACTGACATTTTGGTTAATATTTAATAACAGCTTGAGTCTTATTTTGTCCCATCTGCTGCTTGTCAGCTGTAATAATGTCAAACAAGGCCACTTCCAATGTAACACATCTCTCTGATTTGCAGTTCTTATGCTTGCCATGTAATATAGGAATGCAAATGCCTTCACTGACCTTTTCTTTACTCCTTGATTCTGCCAGCTGGTACATTTATATAGTACAGTGTAGCAGTTCTGCTCCTTGGTGAGTGATGAAAACTTCTCCGGTATTCTCTTCTGCCCACCCCTCTGTTTATGGACCAGAACACCATTTCTTGCTCCTGTGATCTCATGTACTGAGAGGCTTTAGCTCACTTGTTAATATGAGCTACCCCAGCTCAGCAGTGAGTGCCATAGCTGGCTAATAATTAGCTTGCTCAGGAAGGACAGATTGTCAGAAAGGCAGAGCAATAAATAGCTGGTGAAATCATCTCTGTCTTGTATATTAGGCAAATTTCCAGCTGATTGAAAAAATGCAGTATGCGTGTTCATTCAGCTGTTAACTTGAACTGGAATCATTAGCTTCTAATATGAAAACTTGGCTGCCTTTTGTATTAGTCAAGTGTAAATTCAGTGGAGGATTTATAAGGAGTGAAAATATGACCTCATTATATACATGTGAAATATTTACATGGCAGATTTAAAATTCTGAATATTTTCTTTAGTTTTTAGAAAACCCATATTATTTTCATGAAAAAATCCCTTCAAATCATAGACAGTCATCTCACTGCAAGCTATTTTCTGAATGCAAAGACAGACTTTTATAATGCTTCACCACTAAGTCAAT
The DNA here is from genome assembly GCA_013400575.1 of Peucedramus taeniatus. Lineage (NCBI taxonomy): Eukaryota > Metazoa > Chordata > Aves > Passeriformes > Fringillidae > Peucedramus > Peucedramus taeniatus. The sequence goes on along the minus strand of WBNO01032544.1, from coordinate 2,425 downwards.
ATGAGAGAAAAATATGAAGTACATTAAAGTGCATTAAACAAAATTGCAGCAAATATTACTTAAGATGGTTGTCACAGACACACTTGACCCTCACCCATGTCATTTTGCAGATTGACTAAGGAGCAACAGGCCTCATGCCCTGCGGTGAACTTGAACGCTGTTAAGCTCCTGGCTGATGTATAAAGGAGTGAAAATGCCTCATAAAAATATTTCCAGAGATGGTTTCAAACCCCAAAAGTACAAGATAAAGCACAGAACAAGATGGTACAGCTGAAATGAAGACATCTGTATTGTCTTTATTACTGACTAGCAGCCAACTACTTCACTCTGTAAATATCACTGTCAGGATGGGCCCAATTTGAGCTTTCCCTGAACTGCAGCTGAACAGAATGCCAGGTGACTCCCCTCTTCAGCATGGATGCCTCAGGAGGTTTGAAATTCCTTACCTTGGACGAGGATAGCCTTTCTTACCCGAGGTGGAAAGATCCCTTACATTTGACAGATCCTTGGTAAGCGATTGAAATAATGTTGATTTAATAGTAATGAAATGTTACTAATCCATGTAGCTACCTATTATTATTACTATTACTATTACTATTAATGTTGCATAGGTTAATTTCATTGCACATAAACCCTGCACTAAGACTGGATTTAGCCCTCCCTAGGATTCATAAGGAATTTAGAAAGGAAGGTGGCCTGTTTTGAACTCGGTGACTTAATAAGGGGATTTCCTTTTTCTTTGTGTCTCTGGTGTCTGTGTGACTTGTTCTAACTCAATTAATTTATATTTCAGTAAAAATTTTATTTTGCTTCCTGACAGATGTTTTACTGTAATACTGTATGCTTCTTGTTCCTTCATCTCAACAGGTTTTGAAATGCTGGAGATGACTAGTACCAACAAGCAGCCTGTACTTTGAACTGCTCAGTAAGTAGTCCTCAATGGCATGTGTTCTCACCTGATTTAAGTGATTTGCAGCTCTTTGAACCTTCAAAGGAAAAATACACTTGCAAATACAGGTTTCTAAAATGATGTCAAATCTCTAAAATCCTGTCAACATGATAATGCTCTGATTATCACAGATGGTGTTCACCTCTCCAACAAAACTGAGGAACTGAATAAAACTTCTGAGGAAGCTGTAGGTGCTTCTCTTCTCCTTAGATTACCTCTGACAAGCAATGTAGTGTTATCCGAGTTGCATCAGCCTTCTGGGACAGCCAGATAGCTACTGAGCTAGCTACTGGCTAGATTTACTACTGAGAAGTGCTCCTCAATGCAATTCCAGCTTTTTTTTTTTGTAGTAAGTAACTTTTATTAAGTTAATAAACTGTATTTTCTTCTTTTTTTCTTTTGCACTTTTAAAAATATCAGTTCATGATGTAATTAGCTGTCAGGACCAAGGATCTGTCTCTATCACAGAGGCAGAGAGAAATAAAATAGAAAATATGGGTGATTATCTACTGCAACTGCAGAAGAAACGTAAGCATTCAGTCCACACGTTCCTCTGGGAAATGAATAAAGAACTAGATAAAGGCAACAGTTTTAACTGAATTCACAGGGAGATTAAATGAATATAGACTCATTCTTCTAATAACAGCAAACAAATTAATTTTACAAAAATTTTGTCTAAAAAGTCACTCTTACTGTCTGTCACGGTAAAGAAGTGCTTTTAATTGGAATTATGTTGCTGCACATAAAAGGAAATGAAAAAGAAACTCAATTATGAGAAACATTGGGAGGATAAAGTTCCAATATTATAATTATTGCTGAAAAACATTTATATTCATCTTGACACATTTGAATCAGCTTTTTTCTCTGTTAGAATTAATTATTCTAGGAGTGCATTGTACTTTTTCTGGGGGTGAGTTCAAAGATGTTTAGACATACCAACAAACTAAGCATAGAATAACACAATTAATCCCATTAAACTTGTGTCTTAGAGTATTGGAGCATGACTGGATGATTAGAGGAAAGATGAGGATATTTAGCTAATGAAGGGTAACAGTTTAGCCCAAAGTCTGTGTTAGTTCAGTCTTCAACTCTACAGTATGATATGAGCCAGTGTCNTCCAAATATATTGCCACAGCCAATATTTCCTACTGCTGCAGTACGTGTAGCCCTTCTTAAATTACACAGAAAGAGATTCAGTGTTCTGGTAACTGTGTTTGTGTGCAGGCTTTACTTTGGAAAACATACATAACTCACAAAACAGACATGCATATGATCAATAATTACTGTCTCATACAAGTTTCCTGGAAGCTGAAAAGTTGTGTTTGTATTTATTCCTTTGTTTCCTATACTTATTTATTAAGCACTGGCAATGGGCTACCTTTTGGGACCACATACAGTGCCAAAGGATTTAAAACCAAATACAATTTTTACACTAGTAAGCTCTTATTAAAATCAAAGTGAATTTCGTATTGAGAA
>WBNO01032538.1:0-12983 GCA_013400575.1 Peucedramus taeniatus | reverse complement strand
GGTCATTTTTAAGATCTTGTTTTACGTAATTCAAATTTTTCTCAGACCTTGCCCTTGTCTCTTGTAAAACTGGAAAGTAAGAAAATTCCTTTGCGTTTTGCAGAGTGCTTGGATTGTGCTGCTCCCACGCGGTGGCAGCAGTGAGCAGCAGCTGCCCCTTAACCGTCGCTACGGATCCGTAACTCAGATTTTACTCAAGACTGCAATAGAGTTAGCTGACATCCCGCGCACACACCTTGGAGCTGGATATATGGGGAAGGCATAAGGAGATAATAATCAAAAAACTTCTTAACCATTGCCATCTGAACTGTTCTTTCCTACTGAAAGAGAAGTTGTATGAATGTAAACTGTACTGAGAATCCAAGTGCTACAAACACAGTTCTGATGTTAGTTAGTGTAACCATGTTAACGATACTGATATTTGGCCCTGACAGGTTTTCTTAATTCAACACCCTGTCATGATTTTTGGAAAGGTGGGGTTTTTTTAGACTCCTTTTTCCTCTCCTTTTTTATTTAACCGTTTCTATATTCCAGGAAACATTTGCTACCTGGAATTTGTATAGAATTGCAGGGAAGGGAAGAAGAAGCAAAGAGACAATATCTCTGTGCAAGTTCAATAACTCCTGCAGTTAATGCTTCCTTGGAATGCCTCTACAGGTTTCACTGTGCTTGGGATTTTAGTGTTTTGGATTATTGTAGTTAGAAAAAAGAAGGATCAGAGTTCTTTGTAGTCTTATCAGCAGGTGACCAAGCTGGGATGGGAGCTGGTCCTGTAAGCTCCAGGAGAGATCTGCCTTGTGATATCCTCACTGCAGGAAAAAAAGAGCATTGGAAGTTCTATTTGTGAACTTCTCTGAGTTGTTTTCAAATAATTTTTAAAGGGATTCTGTACCAGTGCTATTTAGAAATGCTTTGAAAACACAAGAACAGCAATAATGTTTTCTTTCCCCGTGATCTTGTTCCTTTGCAGAAAGAGTATATTTGAAGCTTGCTCTTCTTGCATCCTGAAAGGACTTGGTAATGATCACATTGGGGTGACTTGTTTGGTTTGGTTAGAGAAATGGCAGAATTCAAGCAAACAACAGGATCCACCTCCAGTACTGCTGGCTGCCATGTGAGGACGAACCTCTGTCAGTGGGACACTGCTGTCACTGTTTGTATCCCAGTGAAGAGGGGATAGCTGGTGATAACAAAGAGGATTTAACATTTTAGTTAGCAAGGTGCACATTATAATTAGGCATTGGGAAGCTTCACTCTTTCCAATTGTCATGAAGGACTTCCAGGTAATGTGTTTTTTAAAATTATGTTCTTTCTTGAGGAACATTGGAGACCCACATCTACTTTTGCTGTTACTTGGTTCACACTGATTTGAGTATAAATTGAATAACCATGGGAAACAGTCCTTTTTTTTTTTTTTTTTTCTTTCTTTCTTTCTTGTAGTACAATTATGCCACTGTGGAATAGAGAGATAAGTGTGAGTAGAAACATGCAAAACTCATAGGGGAAGCTACTCCAGTAAATAACTCCACAGTAAATGTATTTGCTAGATTATATCTCTGTTGGAGTTCAGTTAATCACTGAAGAGCCTCTGACTTCTGTTGCCTTCATAACACACTCAAAGAAGAGCTTCTCATTGTTTTGTAGTGCTGTTTGTATAATGTGGGGATGTTATTTTTTTTTAACCTGGCAAAAAAGGTATCTGTTTGCTCTTAGTATAGTTGAAATATAACAGGACCTGAGTTTGCTTTGTTTTTTTCTTTACTTAGGGTTTTTTGCCAGTAGCATAAGAAATAAGACTTGATATTTATGGCTGTGTTCTCTTCTAAAATAAAATGAAAGTAAGTATTTTCTGCCTCATATCCCATACTGTAATAGTTTACTGCATCACCTTTGAGGCATTTTAGCTTCAGATGATGTGCTTCTTAAAGAAGAATTTGTTGTTAAGTCTCTAACGTTCCAGAGATATTTCCGAGACATTGATTCAGTGGATGATGCATCATCTAATGTGTAAAACAACCTTGAAAAGGAAAATCCAGCTTTAATGGTGAAGTTCTGTGGCTGTCATTGGACTGTTCTACATGTCTTAAGAGTTGTTTCCAGACAGCTTGTCCAGGTCCTTGCTTAGGCTTTCCAGCTACTGAGGTCTGGGTAAATTGCTGGAAAGAAAGCAACTAAGAAAACATTAAACGGAAAATAATAATTCTGATGTAGCCTTTGTCTCCCTGTGCACACATTGTGAGCAAGGTTTGTAGTGTATTTCCTCCTCCTGAAAAAGAAAACCCGAAACCCCAAACTAAAACCTAGGGACTTTTCTGCCTAAAAGATAGTTTTAATTGCTTGTAATTCTACCACACAAGTCAGTTGGTTTAAAATTTTTCCTTTTAAGCCTTTCAAAATCCAAGCCTTTGTCTTTCTTGGCCCCTTACCCTTATGCCTGGTGCTGAGGTTAGTTGAGTAATTCACTCCTGCTGAGTGTTTTTTACTGCTGTATATGGCCAACAGGTAGCCTCCTCTGCAGTCAACCTCAGCAATATTAATTTTGTACAGCAACATGCAAGAAGTAAACTATCATCTGCAGAAGTACAAAGGCAGCAGTAGCTCCCTGCTTCAGTGCAGTTACTTTGGGTCTGTTCAGCAGCGCCCCGGTTTGCACAATTGTGGTGCCACAATTACAGGAGACGTGGGAGAACTAAGGGCAGACGTCCTACACTTGCAGCTGCCAGGTTTTTAGGAGATGCAAAGGGAGGCACAGGGTGCTTCATGCATGTTCTGTAGCCTGCAGATAGGAGAAATCAAAAGGGCCAAGTTGTCAAACTTTGTCAAGTAAAAGATAAGGAATAGTTGTGTCACTCTGGGAGGTTCCCTCTTGTCTTCTGAGAGTGCCAGCACAGCATGAGAGAGGCATTAGGAAAATATTTTTAGTACAGCACCTGCATGGTGTAACCAACATGGACTCATGAGGAGATGCTTTGCTTAACTACCCTTCTTGACACCAGCTGTGTAACAGAAATTAGTATAAAATCTTTTCAGAGAGCAGAGGTGCTAAAATCTTTACTGAGCCAACCCATTCTTGTTGGAGGAGAGTAAAATAAGGAAAGATTTCCAGCTCTGCTCAGTTTTAGAGACAAACTGAGTGGTGCCAGTTGATGTCAGAAATTGTTCTGTGCGCCGTCTTTTTTCCCAATTAAAACATATGAAACAAACTGAGTCATGGTCATGAAAAAACACAACTAGATGGTTCTCTTTTCTTTTTTTTTCTCTTTTCTGCCTTGACATTATTTAAAATGCAAATCATGAGGCTGGAGTCTAATACTTACTGTGTTGTGACTCTGAAGTAACTGAATTTGTATCAATGCTGAACGTGGGTGATAAGGGACATTAAAGTCTGACTCTAGGCCCAGTATGGGGGATTGATTCTTACTTAGTTTCTTGTTCAGGAAAGTTGGGAGAGAAATGGAAGTTTGCATTCAAGAAATGTAACCTCCCAAAGCCCTTCATTAGCACTACAAAAAGCTCCCATCTCCGCAGTTGACCTGTTACAGTCTGTAAGGGTTTGCAGCTATCATTGTTGTGGCTTATTAATGCAAGTTTGATTTTGCTCAGAGATAAAGCAGGGAACATAACCGAGGAAAGCTGGCAGCTAAATAGGGAGACTGCTAGAGAGATTGCAAAACTGCTTGGATCCTTCCTCCTTTCTTTAGGTGAAACTGTGCTTCTCCAAGAAATCAAACTGACAACTGAAAGAAGTCACACATATGGCTGTTTTTGTACAATGGGTAGTGATTTCTAGAGGTCAGATGCATTTGTGAGTAGAAAAGAACAGCTTTGTTCTTAGCTCTACCGGTGAAAAAACATGGGCTTGATCTGTCAAATTGAAATGGATTTCATTTATATCACTGTAGCTCAGGTGCTCTGGCAAGCTGGAAAATTCCTTAGAATTCTCAGCCTGCTTTTGCTTAACTGTAAGCATTTATGTCTGCTAACTTGACCATTTTGGAGGTAAAAGCTGTTCAGTTCTAGTTATTTTTATGGTCACTGAGGATTTGAACTGCCCCATGACCATCTCCTGCCACTACAGACATAAGGGGACAAAGATAAGTGGCTTACGTTGGCACAGGTGGCTAAGTGCAGATGGAATGGCTCTTGTATGCTTTAAAGTCCTGGTGAATGAGTAAGCCAGACACAAAAATATTTGTGTGTAAGAGATCTGATGAGGCTTTGTTTAGATGAGGAAGGGAGCTGCAGATGACTGCACTTTTTGCTTTTGTTCATGCTTCTGCCAAGTGGTGGTTTGGGCAGCTTCAGAGTCCTGGGCTGTGTCCTCAAGATGCCAGTGCTTAAATGGCCCAACACTGGGCTTCATTGTCCTTGTCTGTAAGACAAATGGGTACCATGGTTCCAGTTTTTTCCTTGTTCTTTGAAAAAAGTCACCTGTGTTTTACCTGTGGTGCTTGGTGCTGGTATAGTCAGTTATGATTTCACATCACATTTTGTGAACTGAAATTATAGAGGGGACAGCCTCAAACCTCTGTTGATGAACATATTGATTCTGAGGTACACCACTGGCAAGGCCACATTTTTTCCAGATACTGCACTGCTTATTTATTCAGAGTGGAGAAAAAGTTTTGCATGTTGCCTAAGGCAGCCTGCAGACCAAGTATGTGATGTAACCCATCCATGAGAGCCAGCAGCTCTGAATTCTGTAGCTTTGACTAATTATTCAATCTATGTCATTGTGAATAGACTATTTCTGTTGAGGTGAGAAATAAAGCCAGCTTTCAGGGTAGGATTTTTGTTGGCTTCATAGGGAGTTGCGTGACTAAACACTAATTGAGGTTCTGAGGTTTAGTGCTTATTTCCCAACAAACTCCTTTTGAAATTTCAGCTTTGGAATTTAAAGCTTCTGTACTGATTTGAAAAGCTCATCTGCATTTGTAATGCAGAAAAGTATGGGGGTTTTTACTTTCAAATTAATACTTTTCAGTTTCTGGCTACTCATCATAATTTCCTCTGTAGAGGCTTGTGCTCTCACTGGAAAAGCAATATTTGAGGGAAACTTTGTGTTTGTGTCCAGACTGCTGCCTGAAAAGTAAAAAGTTGAATCTGATTTTGCTCTGACCAGCCTCTGGGCTGGTCAATTCACTCTTAGGAAGCAACTGAGCTACATCAGGGGCAGGCCAGATGAGAGATCTAGGCTGCAATTTAGGTGTACCCAGATTACAGGACTGGGGCTTTCTTTGCCACTTGAGGACCAAAACATTGACAACAGAAATGGTTGCACACAGTCCTGGCTCTGATCCAGGAATTTCCTTAAAAGTTGGCATCCAGGATTGTTCGAAGTGGCAGCATTGACAACGAAGAATAGACAAACATAGACCTAAGTCTGTTTCTGCTTTTACCAGCAGATACCTAAGAGACAGGAATTAGTAATCTATCATCTTAATCAAGATTTTTTTTTAAAAATCAACCCGAATTGATAGATATTGATATGAATAAGCTGGAAGTTCTCAGAAATTTTGCTGTGGAAATGGGATAATGTCATGCTTTAAAGAGTCAGAAAGGGGGGAGGTGATTGTGAAGCTATCCAGGTACTGCAAAAAGTTTCCTTTGGTTTCTTAGTGTGCAGTATTTTTCTCTACTGTTCCTTCTTGATAAGGTTCCTTCTGAAGCTTGTAGAAAAACATGTTTCTGCTGTGACTCTCTAGAATCAGACCAGATTTGTGAAGTTCATGTGACTTTGTAGGACAGCTTGGTTTGGAAGGGCCTTAAAGATAATCTCATTCTACTCCCTGCCCTGTACAGGGACACCTTCCTCTAGGCCAGGTTGCTCAGAGCGCCATGCAACCTGCCTGTGGCCACTTCCAGGTGTTGTTGTGTGCTTTTATGTCTTGTAATAATTTGTCTTTGTATTTTTTCTGTCTTTTCCCAAGTGATTTACCACTGAATTTGTCCCCTCCCTCTACCTGTGTAATCATTCTCCTTGGATGAAGTCATCCCCCAGACCTCCTCCCGGTCCTCTGCCTGTCTCTCAGGGTGCCATCCCTTCCATCCAGAACATTCGGTCTGGGGCGTCGGGTAATTGGTCAGAGGCCAGGGGTCCTTCCCCAGGGGTTACCCTATATGCTCTCCCAAATGTCCATTCCCCCAGTTTCCATCCCCTTACTTTCCTTATTGGTCAAATGAGTGTTATCTACTTTTGTTTCCATCTCCCTTTAAATGTTACCTTGGCACAAACCCCAAGGCTCTGGGCAGGAGGATCCCCTGAGGTATGAGGCTCCCCCAGAGCTCCTGAATAAAACCTTGGATTAACCCCCTGTGAGAGTGGGCTCCTTTCACCTCTCACCATTGTCACCATTGTCACCAGCGTCTCCTCTGCAGCAGGTGATCAGCCCAGCTGCCTTCTGTACTCCTGGGGCACGGGAAAGTGTCCCCCCGCTGTCTCCCGTTTTGGGGCTGGCCAGGGTGCCCTGAGAGGCACATAGAAGGACACAGGAGCAGGGACACCAGGGATGGGGCAGCCACAGCTTCTCTGGGCAGCCTGTGCCAGGGCCTCACCAGCCTCACAGGGAACAATTTCTTAACTAATGTCTAATCTGACACTTACTTGCCTCTCTGACAGTTTGAGAGCTATTCCCTGTTGTCCAGTCACTACACTTCATTACTGTTGGCAGAACCATAAATTACATGAAGAGATATTTTCCATATTCTGATATTGCCTTGCATTTCTCACATAGCTTTTGAAAGTATTGAGGAAGAGTATAAACAGGAAAGGGAATACTGACAATACTCTGAAAGGCAGGAGAAATGAATATTTTTTTCTTTTTGAAGTGAAGGCATATAATTTTGTAGAGCAGAAGCTGCTGAACTAGGTTTATTTTTATTATGTATTTATCTTCTGAAATCTTAAAACTTCCTAGGAAAATGTCAGTTTATCAAATTCAATTATGCAACCTTCAGACTTACTAAAACCTTACACTTTTCTACTTCCCACATGCTTTCTATATTTAAGAGGAGCCTTTTTTGCAGTAACTAGCCTTGACAGAGATAATTAGGAAAGCGCTTTGCTTTCTTCCTCCCTCCCTAATCTATATTTTTTTACTTTTTAAACTTGTCCCTCACTCCAAGACAGAACACTTCCATCTTGAGAATATTTTAGTGGTCCCAAGAGTTTCCTGCAGGAGCAATTGTTTAGGAGTGTTTTGAGTCTAGTCTGCAATTCATTTCAATTCCAATGCCAGGTTGGTTTTAATGGCTTATTTTAAGACATTCCAACAGCAGTGATAAATAATGAGGAGGCATCTCAGCAGATCTTGTTTTCATTTGTAGGGATTTTACACAGCTCTTTTATTTTTCAGTGTTTTATAGTTGCTGTTGTCAACTTGTCTCACAGCATGAGGCTGTGTTCTTCCTTTTAAGTCAGGTAGTAACTCTGGGTGCTGGGAAGTGTTTAGCATTGTGAGGAGCACAATGGATCACCAGTGATGACACGCTGTGGCACCTGCTGGAGGTGTTTGGACAGGTTTGAGGACTTGCAGCTTTTATGCTTTGTGATTCAAATGGGATGGCCCTTGGTCAAAGGGTTTGATCTGGAATGCCTGCATGTTGCTGGATTGCTGTGAGGAATGTTTTTTCAGCATTATGTCAGTTACAAGGAAAGGTTTTACTTCATTTGTTCCCAGAAAAGATAATGAATTTATAACTCATTGATAATTTTACACTTAAACATAGACTTTGGCAACTCTTTTTCCCTTTTTCCTTCAGAAGGGCTCACTGCTATAAGTAGGATTGTAGGGTTGGACATGACATGTTGTCTGTTAGGACTGTTTTAAGTAGCTTCATGAGAAAATACTACTGCAGATTTTGTAGGGCTTTCCATTTATATCTTTCCATATTAAAAATATACCTTTGTGTTTGTTTTTTTTCACATACTACTTCTAAGTACATTTGGACTGGCATACTTCAGCACGGTACCTCCTAGATTATTTGGAGAAATTTGAAGTAAATGGATTTTTTTTTTCTTTGAGATGAGGGGGATTAATAAATAACTACCTTTATCCAATAAAATCCTGTCAGGAAATCTGAACTTTGATTAGCTGGTATTTATGAACTGTCATGATAGTAGAAAATTATTTCAATCATTCATTCATGTATATAAGTGCACTGTAGAATATTATGTATCTGACACTGCCTGTTCCTCCTTTGAAGACACAGGTGGACAAAGACCTTTGCAGAACATCACAAGGCTGTAAAAAGACCATATCATGGCAGTGGCAGAGACCAAGGTGGCAATGGCTGGAAACAACAAAGGCATCTTTAAATTTTGCTTCCCTTGGTCCTCCCAGCAGCTGTAATCCTGTAGTGGAGATGAGGGTCACAGCAGGGCAGCTCAGTGGCTGTCGAGCCTTTCCTTAACATAAAAGGAATAGGCTCAGAAGGACATGTATTAATCCTTTCCTTCTCCAGAGGTTAAGTTAATAACTCAGTGGTAGCAAAAGGAGCCCAGAATTCTGATGTCAGACCAGAATTCACAGCTGAGTGCATTTCATATAGTAACTGGTGAATGTGAAATGTGCTGTCAGTCCTTGGGAGCGGGGCCAAGCTGAGCTCTAGTTCAGATCTCCTCTCCATTGTGTTACCTGTGTAATCACTGGGCTGCAATGTCAAGCTCACCTGTGTTCTCACATATTGCTTGAATTAAGGATTCCTTTTAAATACAGACCCTCAAAAGCATCTCTTGCAGCAGAAGTGTGGACAGTGTCTCCTTGAGGTCAAGATGATTTACATTTGGGTATGTGAAGCAATCAGTTAAGACAGACATCCTACTTTCAATGCTTTTGGATCAAAGAGAACAGCGTGGCTTTTCTGCATCCCCTACAGATGCTTTATGCACTGTGGAAAGGGAGTACTCAAGGGCTGTGCTTATTATTTGGGTGTTCTGCAGGTGTGAAGGGTATCTGCGTGTTTGATTGGACTGAGAGGAAGACAAGATAGTGGGCATCTGTTTCGATGCTCCATCAGACTGCTCAGCTCCATGAGCATGGAGTAAGTTCTAGGTATAGTATGCAAATTATAAATTTAGTCACACACTCAAGAACACCGAGGGACTGCTAAAAACATTGACCTGTAGAGGCTTGATGATGGTTGGAGATTTACCTGCTGGGATGTTGATGCCTTATTCCATTTTAATTTCCTTTCAGCATTTTAGTCTTCTTGCAGATCTGTGTCTAAGATATCAAAGTAATTGAATGAACTCCAGAATGTTGGTTTCTAAAGTTTAAGTTATATTTCCTTTGGCACGTTTTCAGAAATCTGTTCAAAGTGAAAAACCTGTCTTTGATGTAATCACCTGCAACAAAATTGTAAGTTGAGATATGTTCAGACATCATTAGTCCTTTGACATTCATTTAAGATGTTTATCCTAAAGAAAACATTGTTAACAGTCTTCATAAGATTATGTTGGATTTTACAAGCCTCTATGAAGCAGCATTTTAATAACTTGGTAATTAGTTTTGTAATTGTTAGGCAATGAATAAAGTGGTTTAGTGAAACTGGGCCCCACATTGGAACTTCTGAAAAAAGAAGCATAGAATCTTCAACAGTCAATGGCAAATATTTTCTGTGGCCACTTAATGAGCAGTGTATTATTGTCATACATACTGAATTCTTAATAATACTTACTGAGTTTTTTAGAAATCAGCAGGACTTAAAATGAAGCACCTAAGCACTTTGACCACACCAAATGAAGTATGTCAAGTTTTACTTCGAGCTTTGAGGATACCTGGTATTTCAGGGTCTCATTTTCCATCCTGGTTGCTGGGCACAGGGCACGCAGACTAGGACATTCCCATGGGATGCCACTGTGGGTCTGAGTCAAGGTCCACACAGCTTTTGACCAATGCCACACAGAGAGAGTTTGCAGGAGTACCTAATGCAGTTGCGCTCCAGTTCATAGATGTTAAATGGCTGCATTGCTGCATGAGTCAGACTGTAATTTGGGATGAATATTAGGTCCCCATCTGTTTCATTATGGAGTGGTTCATGTGATGTACCTCCCACTTCGCAGTCAGTATAGTCTTCTTGTAACCAAAAGCAAGTTGGCTCTGGTTTGTTAAATTTTAGGAGGTGCCCCATATCTCAACCTTTGTTTCACCAAAGGACCACATCAAGAGTTTTCTTGTTTGGTTTTTTCTGAAGAGAAAAACAAGCCTTTCCAATGTGGAGGAAGGTGAAACTGTTTTGAAGAGCCAACTGACACTGTAAAATCTCTGCTCATATTGTAAACTTCTCTTATTTTTCTAAATACAAAATAGGGAAAAAATAGCTCCAAGAGCCATAGAAAAACGTATTCCAAGCAGAGTGGTACCATTTTCATTTTTCATTAAACCTAGCTCTTCTTTTTTTTTCTTAATAAATTCTATCTAGAATTATGCTGTATTCAATTATGCATTTCAGCTTCAGGCGAATGAAAATCTAACATTTGTGATTGTATCAAATTAGCCCTGAAGACTGAGAAAGTATTTAGTAGTCTATGCAGCTTGGCCTATATTAAGTGCTGATTGATTTAATATATGAATACACTTTATAAACTGAAAAAAATAGGAAGTCAAAACCTAAAATATATGAATAATATATTGTCATAGATTGTATATTATAATTACAGTTTGTGCTTTTTTGAAAATATATGTGGACTCTAAACATTTAGAAATCATCTGGAATTCTATCTTTCACCATTTCTGCTATCCTTTTTTCAACTCATGATTTAGTTTCCTTCTCCTGTGGTTTGTCTGTCAGGTTTTTGTCACATGGAGCATGTTGATGCTGTTGGGGCAGCCACATCCAGCAAACCTCTCTGTGTGTGACTTGTGGTTTTTCTTCTCACAGGCATTTCTGGTTTGCCTAACCTTCTGTTTGTTACCATGAAGTTTATAACTTAGATGAAACAATTTTAAGAAGAGTAATAGAGGACAAAGATGGTGACTTTACATAAGTTTCAAGTCTTTTGGGGTACATTAACTCGAGCTTGATTTTCAGCCACGTGAGTTTCTCTGTATTATTGAGGAGTGTGTCCAAGCTGCTTCTGAACTCGAGAGCATTTACTGTAAAGAACTTGGAGGGAACAGTTCAGGGCCTACCAGGCTGGCAGAGATCACAGATTAAGGATGAGGACCTGAAGAGTCAAGTCTAGGTGTGAGTAACTGGATAATTCAGACAGGTACCACGTTAAATTTGAGAACATTTGGTTTCTGTGCCTCAGCAACCAGAATAAGGTTGTGAAGAATCATCAGCACAGATTTGCTAAGCACAAATCATATCAAACAAATCTAGTTTCTTCTTTAGATCAAAAAGGCAGCAGAACAGATAAACAGGAAGAAGGAAATGTGTTTTGAATTAGGAAGCTTACTGAAATTTCTTAGACAAAGAGTTGAATTTTCTAGTCTTGAGACTAAATTAACCTCTCATTCTTAATCCAGTTCTATTCACCAGTTTCCTTGAAAAGGTCAAATGCCATAATGTTGGAGAAAACAAAGGGGGGATCCTTCAGAGGGGACAGTCAGATTTTTGGTGCCCCTTGGAGTGGACTGAAGAGTATTTAGGAAAATTAGGGAAAATGTCTCAATATAACTATATTCAGAAGCACATGTATATATAGGTAATTAATCTTGTTTCAGAGCTTTGAGCCACACAGTTCCATGATTTAGTCACCAGTATTTAAAGCTCTAGCTCTAACATGACTGTATTACTGCCTATTCAAAAGCTTGCAATATGTAAACTAAAAATATCTCTATATCCTTCTCCATTAGAATTTGTAAGCACAGCTTTCCTAGCCTGCAGCAATGTAGACCAAAGCATTCTTCACAAACAGCACTATTAAACTACTCTGTGTGGCACACAAAGATGTATTAAAACAAATACAGCGTATCGTTGTCTGTCTGGATGAGGCATTGAAGGAGAAGGAATGCCCTGAGCAACACAGCCCTTCTTCAATCCCACTCAGTCCAAAAAAAAAACTAGAGAGGAGAAACTGCCTCTTGCACATAAATGCATTTGAAACTTTTGTAAATAGAATCTTTATGCAGAGAGTTGAAATGAAAGCCAGGCCATAAAAAGGCTTTTCCGAGAGCAATCTCCTGAAAGTCACAGCATATTAGAGAAATTTTTAAAGTCACTGAACCTAAGTTCAGGCCCTGGCATCTTGGAGTCTTAAAATTTATGACTTCTTTTTGGTGGGAGAAGGGAGGAGGAAGTATTTCTTGTACTGGGTTCACTTTTCTCAACCCTCAGGTATGATCCATGCCTGTAATGCTTCAGTCAGATTTCAGAGTGGGAATTGAAATGTTCTTTGGGTTACTTAGCTTAGGATAGATCAATATATTATTTTTACAGCACAGGTTAGGAGAGGATCCCTAAATTATAGCAGACATGAAATCAGATAGTGGGGAGAAGCTTACATGGACACAAATTCTCTGTGTAGAAAAGAAACCGATGTTCTTGCTGTTTTTTCCCCTTGGTTTCAGAAGTACTGAAAGTACAATACCCATAAAGCAGTCTTTGCAAAGCGTTTCAGTCTCCCAGCAAAACACAAAGCAAGAGCACCTTCTAAAACAAAGTCCTTATTCGCTTGGAATTAAACTTTGGCTTTAAGTGAGAATGCCAGCATGAAGCCTGTTTTAGTCTTAAAACCAGTCAGAAAGGAGTTCAGTGGAGCCAGAAGATCCTCATTGTGTTCTGCTTCTCCTGCCTGTGGGAGAGGGAGCATCCAGAACAACCTGCTCACGAGTTCCCGGGTGCTAAATCAAAGCCTGACCTTGTTTGTACTCTTAGGCAATTTTGGTTACAGCAATGCTAGTGCTGCTTCATATTGCATATAGGGAAAGAACTTGCTGCGTAACATTTTTCAGTCATTAGAAGTGTTTAAAACAAAATGTAATTGAGTACTTAATGGAAAGAAATATGTGTACAACTTGTTGTGTCTAAATACTGCA
>WBNO01032533.1:166-29483 GCA_013400575.1 Peucedramus taeniatus | reverse complement strand
AAAACAAACACAAGTATTAATGAGAAACTCTGAAATTAAGAAGGTATTTTGCTTGCACTTAATGTTTCAGAATAAATGTTTGGATGCTTCAAAAACAGGTATTTGCAGAATGCAATAACTTCAGTGGTTAACCTGTAAATGGCAATTAATCTACAGGCCTGTGCCAACAAAACACATCAATTTTGTACCGTCACATGCATTAAAACACGGAAAACTTGAGGGTTTTGAGATGTTCTCAAAAACTTTTACAATATTACACAAATGCAAAAAGGAATTTTTGATACAGACTCCTACAGAGTGCAGGATTAAGTATGCTCTTGAGGGACAGTGATAACAAGGACAAACTGGCACTTTGCATTACTCAACTACTTGAAAACTTATGCCGCACTCCAGGTTTGGGATAGACAAAAAAGACAATCCTCAAGCTTTTCTTTTTACAGACCTTTTCCCTCCCTCCATGAAACAGAAATACACACTGATTACTTTCTGCTGCTGTGGCTTGGTCAGCTTCTGTCTGTTCATTTTCAGCACTAGAAATGTCAGATCCATTTTCTGCCTCAATATCTTCCTGAAGGTTCTTGTCCACATCGTTTGTGCTGTGGTCAAGCTCTCTCTCATGGTCTTTGGACAGCTGATCAGCCTGTGCTGGAATATGTCTTAACTGAGGTGATTCAGGCTCATGATGGCTTACTGGAGACTGCTGGAGATGGTGTTGCTGTCTGTGTCTTTCCTTTTCCATCTGCTTGGCTTCCTGAAGCTACAAAAGCATTGTAAACACACAAAAAGTTCACTATCAAAATAAAACAATAAGATATATACATTATTTTATAAAGATGACATCTCTATTTTCTCTGCTTACACAGTAGCAGTTTAAGAAAATGTATCTTTGTTTAATTATAAATAACTTCAGTAGCATGGGATAATCCACTGCAAGAGGGCTGCTTCCCAACTATGCACATAGTTCATACCTTCACTATCAAGGAAGGGATGACTACACTACATAAACCATGGAACCAAGAGTTGTCTGCCTGCCCCATAAGGAAGCTCAGGGAGTAGAAGTGACAATAAACAAGAAGTGCTTGGAAAAACATCAAGGCAAACGACTTTTTGTGGTCTCTTGTTCTGGAATTCCCAGAAAGGGAAGAATTTCTGTGACTTCTGTGCACCACCCTCACCCCCAAACTCCATATTTTTCACCTGTTTCAGAGCGCAAAACACAAGAAGAAAAATATCAGATACCAGATTCTTTTTTTTCCCCAAAGTACCCAAGCTAGAAAAGCCAAAAAGCCTTAATGATGAAATACATATCTCAAGCTGATTTGCTTTCAAGAAGTAGTTTCTAGGTAAAGATACTGAGATACTCACTGCTTGATTTTCCATACGTGCAAAAATGACATTCAGCATTTGTGTTAGAGTGGCCTTGGCTGTAGTTTGATTTATAAGATTTTTGCTTGCTAGGTAGATATTGTAACATGTTCTTACAGCCTGCAGTACTGTTCCTTCGTGGATTTCTATGTGTTGAGATGTTACTGCAGTGAGCAAAGCCTAAACAAACACACACATATACATTTACCAGTCAAAACATTTATCAGTTAAAAAGTTTGCAAATTAATAAATACCAAAACTGGACTACTTCTAAAATATATCCAAGTACATATCTTAAATTGCAATTGAATTGTGTTTTCCCACATACTCTTGTAGCCATATTGGAAAATCATACCAGTTATATTAAACTGAATGTTTTTAATCAGATATCTAAGATTCACATGCTTCATAGCATGTAACAGCAAGAAGTAACCAATGGAGCCATCAGGGAGGTAGCTAATAGAAGTCCTCCTCAAATTTTCTAGACACAAAACAGGAACAGACTACCTGTTAAAGCCTGGAAGAGAAGCCAAAGGGTCCAAAAATTGTTTTAGAAATAAATGTAAATGTGATGAACAAAGACTGAGTATGAGGTTAGACAGCTATACTAAGACAACTGCCCTTTATAACAGCATTTTTTGGTAGATGCTAGAAAATCGTGTTGGCCCCTATGTAGAAATTTGCTTATTTCTTCTTGTTCCTGGTAATATCTGCTTCTCTTAAAAAAAAAAAAAAACAAAAAAAACCAAAACAAACAAACAAACAAAAAAAACAACAAAAACACTTCTGTGAAAGATCAGATAGCACAGAAGTAAGGAACAAATTAACTTTATGTGAGGCAGAGGCAGGCTGGATTAAAGGGCAGAAATAGAGGCAGACAAAACCTGAGGACAGGGTTTGAAAACATTATCAGAGATGCATGTAGGAGAGTGGAAAGAAAGAGGGAGAGACTGGTTTGCAAGAGTTTGTATTCATCACTGTAATCCAGTAGAAGGAATTGAGGGAATTTTGAGCATTAAAAACTTTGACAGTTATCATTTAATGGGATGTTTAGGGTAAGAAAGAAAGAACTGGAAGCACTGGAAAGATCCTATTTTTAAAAATTTATCACAGTTAAAAACTAAAGTTATTTCAAGTGTTGGGTAATTTACTTGTCAAAGCACACCTCAAATCTCTTTCTGACATTGTCAGAACTTCTACACACACATGGCACCAAGGAGTGGAGAAATAGTACCCATCTCACTCAAACCCCTGAAAAAGTATAATCAGTTACTTGAAAATAAGCTGAACAAGTGGAGCCCAGGCATAAACAGCCATTTTTTCCAAACCACTACCGTCTGGACACAACACAGTACATGCTTAGATTTAGTTAATATTTCTTTCACTCAGTTACAAATTATACTACTGACATGTGTCCACACACATACTTAATATACCAGTTTAAGAACCACCTACAGCTTTTCACTTGGAAGACAGGGTCTCTTGCAGCCTAGCACTCAGGACACTAATGAAAGGTGCAGAGCGATCCAGTCTCCATCTCTGGTTCTGGTGATGTCATTCATAAAGTTACTCCTTTGTGTCATCTTCTGCCTCCTTCTTAAATTTGGATGAGTAAGAAGCTGATATTTGAAAATTCAATCTTAACTTTCATCTCAGTTCAGTGAAATCTTATGATGTTTTTTCACCCAACTTTTAGTAACAGAAAGTAGAGCCAGCTAGTAGAGAAAGGTGACAAGGCTACAGATAGATTATATGCTCTTTTGTTTTAATTGGCTTAGCAGCTTGAATTTCCTAAGTTTTTATTCAGCATGCTTGTTATGAATAGTAGAGCCTGGTTCTTTTCACACCGCCTGATTAGAGGTGTGGAGGCAAAGAAACACTTCAAACACACACTGAGACATACTTCCTTAATATATTAATCCAAATTCACTGAACAATGTTTTCTGTGCAGCCTAAGGAATCAGTCTTTCTACAGGGCATCTCCCTGCAGATATCAAACTATGCAACAGTTTACAGAGCTCTCTTATTTGGGTTTCCTTCCTTCCTAGGCACTAGATACGAATCTTAATGACTACCATACACATTTGCAAACTGATAAGCATTTTTAGCTTTGATCTCTTGCTAATATCTTCCATCTTCCTTACAATTTAGTCATCCTCAGGCTATTAGTTATTCTAACTTCACATCTCAGTGCCATTTCTCTTCTGCTAGTATGTCGGTCCAGTAGAAATATGAGAACAAATGGAAGATAGAAAGAATTTTACAATTATTTTCTGAACATCCTTCCCTCTTGACAGTTTCCATTTAGGGCTCAATTTGATGATATGCCCTAAACAACATCGCCTGATTCTCTATCATAGATGAGTATATCATTATCACAACAGCATGACAGCTAACCCTGAGAAACCACAAGTTATGATCAGGAGCAGCAGTACTGCTCTTCTGAAACCCTGGTGAATTCACACATTAGAAAAATAAACCCTTCCTTTCTCATTTTAAGACTTTTCTTCATGTTACTCCCCCTTACTCTGTGATCAAACAACTACTATGTGCAACATGAGGAAGAAGAGAGGGGTGACAGATGAGTAGAGGACAATCACCTCAGCCCCCAGTGAAGCAGGATTACTCAAAATCCAAAACTGCTACGGATGTCCTTGAGAGATGGAGTAACAAAAGCTCTGCCTTCCTCCTAGCCACACTCTTACTCTTTGCAACAGATCAGAGCATGAAGCCACCTGTGCTATTTTAACAGCCACTCATCAATACAAGTAAAAATCATGGAAAACAAAAGCACCCTCAGGTGGTTCTCTGCTGTTTAGTTTTGGGGTTTTGCTTGTTTTAAAAGTGATTTCAGTAGATGCAGAGTATTAAATGCTTGCTAGGACAAGGGATGGGGTAAGGGAAAAGTCTGGGAGCAAAGCCTGGACAGAAAAATGACTCTCTGCAGATGTCAGAACAGCAAGCTACTCCTTTGGAGTCACAGTATTACGAGTATTACGTTGTTCTTTTCTACCACATATAGTTTTGCTGCTCAAGGCTTTTTGCAATTGAGCTCCCATTCCTTCTGGTCACACTTAGCTCATCTGTTTCCACAGTATCCTCATTGCGAGTTAATAAATAAAGGAAAGAAAAAAAAAAAAAGCCTACTTTATTTATTCCTCCCGTTTGCTGCTCTTTAGAAACAGAAGGAAACCCTTGTGAAAGGTTAGCATCTCCTAATTCTCTTTCAGGTCCTTCCACAAAAGCTTTCTTTGTCACAAAACCTGCAAAAAATAAACAACAGCCAACAAGCCTTCCTTGCCCTGAAACCACTGCCTACCATGCTGACTGTGATTTTGTTTCCTTATGCTTTCCCTCCAGTCCTTCATACTTGTTCTGTGTTTGGTAAGACCCTACAGTTCTGCACTGCCACCTACTTACTATAAATAAAGCTTATTCGTTTTTATAAACAACCATTGGATGGCTTTGGGAAAGGAGAAAAATTCCCAGGATAACTTCCCGAGTTACAGATTATCATATCTTCGTGTGACACCCACAGTATTTTTTCTTTTAGCCTGAAGCACATTTGCCAAGTGAATTTCCTATTATTTAAAACAAATGCATTAGAACAGTTCAGGAAGTA
The DNA here is from genome assembly GCA_013400575.1 of Peucedramus taeniatus. NCBI lineage: Eukaryota > Metazoa > Chordata > Aves > Passeriformes > Fringillidae > Peucedramus > Peucedramus taeniatus. Next base: position 24,496 of record WBNO01032533.1, on the reverse strand, counting down.
TCATGCTTTGTGAGGCAAAATGAATGTAATTTTAAAAGCAAACTAAATTAACAATAATCCTCTACTAAAAACATCCAGCATCCAACTATAACTCTAAACTTTTGATTCCTCTCACACTGCATACTCTATAAGAACAGCACAGCTACAGCAAAATAATGTGACTACAACCAGGAGAAAAATTTTCAACTTAGGGTCAGTTTTTTCTTCCTCTCAGCCAACTCTGATCATCTTATCTTTGGAAGATTTATGACACAGTACAGCTGTCATCTGATCAGCACGGGCTTACTTGGTCTTGATTTCGTAATTCAGTTGCCTGGAAACTCTCGGGTACTTGGAACAGCACATAAAAGCTCCTCTCTCTAGTGTGAATTAGCTACTAGTACCACATAATTCTGTTTCCTTTGAGAGGGTCTACAGGGTTATTTTCAATAATAATTTTTTTTACGTTAACTTGAAGTCCTAACATTTACTTATCACAAAATAATGTGTTAGTATGGACTGACTTTTGAAAAACACAGGAAACTGAATTCCTTAATCCAGAAAACAACAAAGACATCAAATAACCTTCATAGATAAATAATTTTTGAATTTAAGTGACACTAAAAAAAGTCACTTAATAACATTCCACTTTTCAGACTACAGCTATCAAGCACACACAAACATTAATAAGTTAAGCTGTAAAAGTACCTATATAATAGCATATATTTTTCATATGGCAAACCAAGGAAAGAAAACACATGAGTGTAAACAGTTGATATCATGTTCAATCCTGCCTCTTCATCCCTATTCCTTCTTTACAGATTAAGAAAAAAAGCAAAGAAGAAAAGTTTTGCCATAGTTTTAGTTCTTCAGACACCAAAAGGCCAGAAGAAATGTAAACAGAACTTCAAGTAAGACTTCTGCAACTGTCAGTGGAAGTCTGCACTCACACACCACAAATGCCACAGCAGCCATAGGAAAGCAAGCCTGGAGGCAGAAAGATTCAATCAAGGGACGTTATTTCACACAATTTGAATAAACCACTTTTGATTGCATCGGCAGTCTAATTACTTGCATTGTTTCTGCCACAACAATCCCCACCACAACAACTACACAAGAAAGTTGCATGGCTTCACACCACAATTACACCAAATCAAACTAAACTACAAGGGAAAGGAAGGAAAAGGCCAATTTCCCAGTCTGGTTCATCACAGAGATTCTAGATGAAGAACAAGGGTATTACAGAAGAGAAGAGAACATGCAAGCAATAGAAGCAGAAAAGTTAAACTGGCCTCCGTCAGAACTACAGCAGGACATGACTTTAAAGCTTAGATAGCTAAAAAACAACTAAATATACTTCTCTGTGTCATCAAGATTATTTCCTTAGTAGTCAGCAGAAAGGTCGTTTCAGAATGTGTAAGTGGCTCTGGTAGCTGGGAACTGGCTTAAGATGACTCCACTCCCGGAAAGCCACCCAGTAACTAGGAAACCTGCACTGCATGGTAACTCTTGCCCCCATGATGGCTCCCAGGTCCCAGAGTGAGGGCAGCACGCTACACAATGGGCCACCCATTCTGCAGAACCAAGACAATCCTCCAGAGAGGAAGGTGTCCAAGTGATCAAAGTTCTCAGCTTTCACTGTGGTGTTGGTGAATCAGCTGCCCTGTGGGAGTGCTGCTTATGTTGTGGGTAACAGCCTGGGAACACCAGCACAGTGAAAGCGGGAGATCCAGGTCTGCTGCCTTCTGTCTCCCTGACGGAATTAAAATTCTTCAGACAACACACTAATCACCAGAACCACATAAGAGTCTAAGAAGATCATCTTTCAAATCATACTGGAAAAGCAGGGGCCACATTCATCTCAGAACTGAAGAGTTATGAGGCCTAAGAGAGTATGACTGACTTAGCAGTTTCATTATTCTTCCAAAAGTTCTGGTCTTTGCCAAGGTTACTTAAAATTTTCAAGCTTCTTATGGTGTTCAGTGTATTTGTCAAAGATGGAGTCGAAGTCAAAACAGTACTCTCCACTTTCCCAGTTGTTCTAACATGGCAATTAGCTACATGTAATCAGTAAAAAATTAAAGCACTAAAAGAGTGTACACATTTAATGCACTTTACGTTGTTGAAGAATTTAATTTCTCAAACCTTCTCCTGAACAGAGGGAGTAGTAGCTCTTTAAAGCCCTTTCAGGCAGGAAGGACTGGACTGCATTCAATGAGCATTCAATGAGACAGCATTACAATGAGAGAGTTATAATAGTTTCAGCCACTGAAAGTTTAAATCAATAAAAACTTCCCTTTGCAGGATGGAAAACATCTTAAAAGCATGGGCAAAACAACACAACAAATCTAGAAAACAGCAGCAAGAACCAACATTTGTAACAACTATCTGCAGGAGAAGTGGAGTGCAAAAAAGAACAGGGAAGGTTTGAGCTATGGAAAGGAGAAGAACAAACTACATTCTTTGCATTAATACAAGTAAATACAACCTGCAAGTGCCAATGCCTCAGGATACACATACACAAGATTATGAGGTAACAAACACTCAATTTCACTTAACTAACTTCAAATGTATTCTTCACTGCTGTTCACCATTGCAGCCATTCAAAGACTGCTGTTACAGGAACAGCGTACAGCATTTCCACTAGGCAGCTAAATTCTAGTACTTGGCATAGTAATTTCCTGAAACAAATACCCATAATTAATGGCTGCAATCAGAAGACAGGTTCCCCAGAAACATTTGTACAAACTCCACATGCAACATTTATATAAGCTGTGGAAACAAACCCTGGACCTCCTTCAAGCAAAAGTGTATGACACAGCAGTACAAAGCTACCATGGTAATGTCCAACTGCCAGGTCTAATTGCACTCCATCAACAAATTCCAAAATGGATTTTTAAATTTGCTGCTTAATTACCATTTCCCCCACTGGGAGTGCAGGATTCTTTGACAGTAATTCCTCACAATTAGAGGCTCCACAGGTCTGTTGTGAATGAATTTCACCCAGTGGTCTATGTACAAGACTTGAGGCCAGAACCACGACTTCACTTAAAATGCAGCGAGAGAAATTAGGGGAAGGGAACAGGATAGGAACCATGACATTTACAAATTAAGCACTTCTGCTTTTCAACTCTGAGGTCAAAAATGTCTTTCTGCTGCCACCACTATAAACACAGGAAGTATTAAACATGTTACCTTTATTATTTGTAGCTGAACCCCTTCGTCTGTTTGAGGGCCTTGAAAACAGCCACATATTGTCTCGATAATTCTATCAATTAGTTTTTTTCCTGGAGCTGTACTGTCTGGAGCATTCCCTGTCAAGTGCCCATACGCTATAAGTTTCTGGAGAGAGGAAAAAAACCCATGTAAATAAGAGCTTTAAAAAATTAAGCCAGCTTTTTGTTATAATAAATAAATTCACTTGATAGTTCTAACTTGCACAGAATAAATAAAACAGTACCTTTTACCTCATGTATCATAAAACATCAAGGATTTTTTACAAATGCTCCAGATTTATTCCATTTTCAGTCAGCAACTGCTATACAAAGTTTGTCAGCAGGTTTAACATTAAAGGTTTTGTTCATCAGTTAATGTTCTAAAACAAACAGGATTTTAAAAACTAACATCACAGAAGTCTTCATACGTAGTCAATACACAAATGTTTTTTATACCAGATAAACCACCTGCAAATGCTTTCTATTTGAGCTACTAGCTAGTGTTCTATTTTTTAGGGTTTCTTCTGGTGTTAGGTGCTCTAATATCCTTTGCTTTCTCTAGGTCTTCAATACATAGAAGTGGAATTTATTACAAAATTAGTAAAATCTTCTTCTGAACGTTTTAGGCACAAGAGTGTTTGTAAATCCCCATGCTACACATAGTAGCATCATGGTACAAGAGCAAGCCAGGCACAAGTGTGCCTGTGACTGCAAACTGAGTTCACTGTTGGGCTGCTCTGGAGGAGTGAATGGCTAAATACAACGCTGCAGAATTTCTTCTGAAAACATTACAGGAGCCTCAAGAGTTTGGAGAGACTTGACATACCAAATTGAAAATATTTCACTGCTATTTTATAAATAGCATTAAATGAATTTGCTAACACCTGCTGTGTTAGCTCAACACACATTTAAACACATGAAAGTAGGTTGCTGTACATAATAACCCAAACAGGAAATGGTGGTAAAACATATACACAAAGAAACACACACATACACTAAATAATAAATAAGGCATACATTCATCTTTTTTGAGAAACACATTCTATTTAGCTGTGCATGCAATCAAGTAAAATAATAAAACCCCCAAGACATTATTTATTACATATAACTGTACTTCCCCTCCAAAGCAACAGGATTTTACAGTTGATAGTTAAAACTCATCTTCATACAGACCTGTAAACAATCTAGAGATGTACTGACAATCCTGGGGCACTTGGACTGGCATGCCAATTCAAATGGTAGGAAGTATTTGTCCGCTTCAATGAAGCTTGTCTTTGATTTCACAGGTGGAAGAGTGCTTGAGCCAGACTTTGCTTCTCCATGAGGGGGACTAAACAGAATGACTGTATTAGAATACTGTAAAGTGATCACACAAATTGTTCTCACCCCCACAATGTTTATGAATGAAATAAAATATCAAGAAAATTAACATTAGGAAAGACTAACTTCTTACAATAGTAATACATAAAGTAGTCTTAACACCTTTTATACTTCATGGCTCCTTTGTGGACCGGGCAAATTGACCCAATTGCCCACTAAGGGGTTATCCAGTGGTACCTGCTGGTTGGAAGCAGAGACTTGCTTAGTCTCAAATACCAAAGGACTCCCCTTACTTGACTGGCAAAAGCAACAAACAAACAGAACAAAACAAACAGAACCTTTTTCTCAATCTCTGCTTCAGGTAACACCACTTAATTTAAGAGCTGAGTGGTTACCAACGTATCTCACTTGGGTAAATTATCTGAAATTACTAACTGTACAAAAGCAAGAAAATTCTGAGCTGTTGAAGTTTTATTGATTACAGCACCTTTAGAAAGGTCGTGCTCATTAATACCACGAAAGGGTAATTAGGAATGGGTCATTTTTCACTAATTTGAGTACATCAATGCAGTTTTGCTTTAGCTCAAAGCAAGATGTTTAGATTTTTCATTTCACAGAATAACTCATCACCTTTATATAAAGCATTCCCAACCTTTTTTGTGCACTCATAGGTATCTGTAGATTACAGGTAAACTACACTGTCTTACACAGGCTTGAAAAGCAGTATTAAAAAAAGTGCAAAATATCATAGTCTGTACAGAATTCTAGCAGTAATTCAAATACATTTTGGTAGAACAACTGCATTCAAATACAGCTCCCATGCATGTTGCTAATTAAAACAGATGCTTCAAGAAATGCTCTCAATTTCATGTTCCCTAAGTAGAAGAATGAATTGCTAAGAGTTTATTATAAATCCAAGGCATGATTGCAGTCCCACACTTTATGGAGTGGGCCTTAAACTAATCAATACAAATTAGTTTCAGCTTTTTAAGGAGGACGCTGGATTGTCCTTGAAATGATATCTGTCACCACATTCAAACAGATGTTGTTTAGGTTGTTTAAAAAGGGCACCCAAATTTAAGACTTAAGAGTGAGTAATTAGTATTAAGATGCTACTTTTTACTGACTACATCTCTTTTGAAGGTTTAAGAATTTATCCCTACACATTTTTTTTCCTGAAGAAAACCAGGGGGTTTTTTTTTTGGTTTTTTTTTTTTTTTTGGGTTGGGTACATAACTTTATTCATTGCCCTGTATTGTTTTGCTGGAAGCAGAGCTCTTTTGAGCAACACCCTAATCAGATAAGTTGCAGAGGAAGTACATGATTCTTCTATGTTCCTGAATCACTCTGATATTCCTATAAAAGCTTTACTCTGAGGAATGAAAGGGCAGTTATCTGTTGCTTGTGTCTTATGACAAGTCTTTTCCTCATCTAGTGATTATGTCCATTGAAACCATTAAAATTAAGTTAAAAAGAGCTCTCTGGAAATAAACCCAGAATTGTTAAAAACAAGGAGCAAGCCATGGTGAGATTCTGAAAATGAAGAACCCATGCTACAGCAAGCTACTACATAAGCCTAGAGCATCTCCTAATTCTCCTAATTGAAAGCTATTTTAAAATGGAGAAGATATTAAATATGGAAGATGATGCATATTTGTCTCTGGAAAAGCAACTCAGTAAGCTCATCACACTGCTGGAAACGTAAGGGAAGGGGACAGCAGAGAGAGGAGAAGAGAAACTCAAAAGGACTTATTAATGTCAGTGAATTGCTTCTAAACCCAGAAACTATCCCCAAAACCTTCTTCCCCCAAGGCATCTACAAAGCATGGGAATTATGAAATATGCTAATATTTATGTATTAGCCATGGAGAAAGTCTAAGGTATGTATCAAATAATGGATTTGGAAAATTATTTTGGCAGCACTTGCTGTGTAATGGTTACATAAATCAGCGTGCACTTTATTACCTTCCCCTCCACCCCACTACCAAATACCAGTTCTGTTTAAAAAGCAAATAGCAGAACAAAATAAGCTGTTTTCCATGCAAAATTTCTGAAAAGTGGAAATTATCTACTCTTCAGTTCATTCCAGGTTAACTGAGATCAGTTACCTTGAACAGGTACTGGAAAAATTTAAAGACTCATCATTAGAAACCCCTTACTAGGGCATTTGAATCTCAATTACAGAAGTAAGAATCTGAAAATAATTTAATAGACGAAGAAGTTTTTCTATTCTAGGGCCTAGGAAAAGAGTAATTTCTACTGCACTTGAACAATTTGACTCTACAGTAAGAATAGAGAAGTCCATTCACAATTTCGAAGTCCAGCAAAGCCTTCACAGTAGCAAAAGCCTACTGTCAAAATAAAGACAGCACTGAAGAAACCAAAATCTATTTAGAAAATGCCTATAGGAATATAAGGCATATATTCCTATAGGATATAGGAATACCAATTGGGTATTTGGGGGGAACACCCCCCAAAAAATCACAACTTCAGATATTGATAGGGCAGAAATTATGCACTGGCAGTCCAGAAATGGTTCAACCACATTTGTATAAATAATTTTAATTCTGTGGTCTCATCAGTTTTAGCATGGTATTTAACTACAGCACCGGATATTACTCTTCCTTATTTAGTACCCAGAACAAGTATCTCTTATTGAATATTTAACGTAAAGCATTTTTTCTTATCCTGCTTCACAATGTGGACTTCTGCTTTATTTATACCACTCTAAGAAAAAACTATTATAAATTCACATTATTACTTTCTGTCTGAGACAATCTTGTACTGCTGGATGCAACATTTTCTAAACACTACATAAATATTAAATTTATTTTTATAGTCTTACTATGAGCTCACTGCATTGAATTCATTTTGCTGGTGGAAAGCAAAGCACAATCTCTATCAGATGCACCCACTAAGTTTTATGAGCCCAATTCAATAAGCTGCAAGACTAAATTTTTCAGCATATTTGATATTAAGTTTTCCTTTACACCTTCTGAAACAAAGTTCCCACTGACTTTATTAGAGCTAGAAGTGATTCTATTTTCCAAACCAAAATTGTAGATTTCTGCTCAAATATCCCGGACATGAAGCAGAAATCATTAGCATCCAACTTTGACAGCTGTGGTTTTAATGACTTGCCCAATACTGAAATCCAGTTACAGGGCAGAATAGAGATCCCCAAGCAGCACCAGCTGCCTAAGAACACTTTCATCCTCAGTTTCACCCACTGATCCAATTCTCTCAGCAAGAGTCTTCACCACATGGCCCTGACTCAGAGTTAGGAATGTACACTGGGATGAGGAAGACAATCCTGTGGAACATGTAAAGAAATACCAATAACAGATCCCACAGCTTAGCAATACTTAAAAGTCTGTTGACAGTAAAAGACTGCTGAATGTCAATTTTAGGTTTTACCATCACTTCTAGAAGATTTGCCTTCACAAATCTACACCTATTCCCTAACAAGGTCCTTACCAGACACTATCTTTGCTAGTTACGTTACTTTCCTCTGCTCACTCCCACTTCCTCACCCCAATCTCCTCCCTTTGATCACTCACTTCAAGTCTTTTACCTGCGTTCTTCCCCCTTCTCGGAATCTACTTCAAGGCTCTTCTACCAATACACTGAAAGAAATTTCTGTGCCATCCACAAAGATCTTTTCCAACTTTGATCCCTACTTCCTATGCTCTCTGGCCAGACAGGACCACCCTGCTCCCTCTAAGCTACCTTCTGCTGCTTCTCCCAAGCCCTGTTCCTTGCACCAGAATAGCCAGTGACATAAAGCAGCACTATCTGTACATTTCCAGATACCACCAACCACCCAAAATATGCTGAAAATGCGTTACAGAGAGAACCCATACTCCCCGTGCAGAATAAGCATGGTACACATTTTAAGATGTTAAAAGCACTATCACTTAATATGATGAACTATCACATACCTTTGCTTTTCTGTTTCAGCCTTTATTTCCTCTGTAAAATGAAACAAAGGCATAGTTATAGAAATGGTATCATAATCACATTTATAAAATTAAATAACTAAAACTACTGGAAAGCAAAACTATTTAGGCAAACATTTGAAACAAGGATTATTGTAAAACAGAAAATACATGTTTAGAGTTTCACAAGTACTTCTACTTTCCACCTGCATTGCTTGCAAACTGTATCATAATTACTTTCCAAATCTATATTCAAAACTGAATGCTTAAATTTGCATCCAGTTATGCCAGCTAAACATCATGTCCCTGGAATGCTTCTGTGAAGACACTGGCCAGCTCTTTTCACAGCTGATGTATATAGAAATAATAAGGAAAATACAAATATAATTTGAACTATAAATTTACCCATAAAGGATATAAAATATATACTGCTTGATAAATACGGATTATATAGAAACACAACCAAACAACCCACCACTGCTAGTTCTCACATGAAATCTGAATGACCAATTATCACCCTTGGTTTTAAACAGTGTTAGATACCACAGTAATGACTAAGAGAGAGGAAAAAGTCTGTAGCACCTGTGTTTCATACTATTTTAAAATATAACAGAAGGACGAATAGTTGGTTAACATTTTCAGCAATTTTTAACAATACATTTTCAAAATAATTTTAAATTACTGGAACTAATCTTAGGAAACATCTTTGATTCAAGACTAGTCTTGTCTATTCTCTAGTCATTTTGCATGCTTAAATCATAGGGAATTTCATAAAGCCTAGGTTTTCCAGTGCTGAAGCAATACATACTTGAAATAAACTGTACAGGACCAAGAATGAATGTGTGTGTGTGTTTTTTAAGAAATGTCAGGAGATACATTCCAATATCAAGTCCTGCTCAAACATGCAAAATCATAATCAACTAAACCAAACACTATACTTTGATTTTTATGCATAGGCCTTGAACTAGTGGCACGGTTTGATTCTGACAAAAAAACACACCAACTTAATTTTTCCAACCAAACTCTCATGCAGCAAAAGCACACTTTATCTGCATCCTGTCCTTCATTTACCATTTCACAAGGTCATACTGATTCACTTACCTAACACAGGTTCTCATGCCTGGTATTTTATCACGAATCACTAGGAGCAAATATGTTTACTAACTGACTTTCCCAACATCAAGAAAACTGAACATATGGAATGAACATCACCTTAAAATTTGTATCTTACTTCTGGTAAGACTGATGTTCATATTTACTCCCAGTAAGCCCCAGAGGTTAGCAGGTCATTGGTTCATCCCAGAAACAGCTACTCCAGAAGCTGATCACATATGTGCTACCCAGGACTAGACAAAACGTGAAAATAATTCCATATTCTAGACACAAAGCGTTCTTCAGTAAGTAGAAGTAGTAAGACTCATGGTCAGCAATGTTTCAGTAGAAAAATACCTTCCTCCCAGATTATGACATTACGACTTTTACTCATTTGAAGACAAATTCCTGAGCAACAGAAAGAAGAAACTCTTGCACCTTCATACCTTCCATTATTTTACCTCCCATCTTAGCATGCACACCCAGGAACTCTGCTCTCTGAGATACTCTGAAGTCTGCCCATCAAACAACATTATCAACCAACATATAAAACTGAATGACTTCCAAGCTTACAGTCTCCAACAAAACTGACCAGAGGTAAAAAGGTTATAACAAGTGTCATTCTAATTAAATGTTACTACCATTTCAAGCAGCATTGCCTAAGTCTATTCATGTGAAACCACTGATTTTATAACCTTTGTTAAATAAAAAGAAAGGTTCTTACAGTGGCTGACATCAATTATTTTTACAAGACTAAAATATTTGTAATTGCAGAGAAGCATGATATGATACTATTAGTATGAATGAGGTAAAACAGCACACTTGAACTTCACTTTTACCCTTGAGAATAGAGAAAACCTAATTTCTTTCACTGTCTGATTGCTGCCTCTGCTCTCGACACCAGAACACAAGTTAATCACAGTACAATTTCATGGTCATCTAACAACCACATCCAGTAGAAAGGACACAAAAATTCAAGAAGCATTATCAGCAGAAAACTAGATTATAATAAAGGTAACTAACAATTCTCATGCTAGATAACTTATCTGTTAAAGACAGATGAACCAGAACACTTACTGATGCATTCTTTTCAATGGGAAAAAGTAATCCCTGCAGAACTCAAAATTAGCTAGAAAAGAAAGATGAAACCATGCTTGACAACATTCCTTAATTTGCTCTCCCTCTCTCCAAACAGAACCAAAACTGCAACAGAGAGGATCTCAGAGCTGGAAAAGCTTATTATCTCAGAATCACCATTCATTCTGGGAGGGAAGAAATAAAGAGGATGTAAGATGCTAAAACGGGGGATAAAAACTGTAGGGAAGGACAACAGCTTCCTCTGTATTATCTGTGATATAAACACAGAATTACTATGAAAAACAGCTCAGATTACTCTATGGTACTGAAACAATCACGTGCTCTAAAATGGAACTAATTGTAATTATTTAAAACTGCAGCAGAAATGATAAAATAAACCCCTTCTGAATCTCCCATTCACACACAGCTCCTGAGGACCTCTTTATAGAATTCTGTGACCTCTATGACAGAATTAATGGAAATACATGAAACTTTTGCACACTGAAGCTAGAGGTGATCAAAAAGATACATTATTTTACAGTTTTACAATGGCACGCATCAACCATTTCACCAAACAGGAAAAGTGAGTAATATATATGAGTTTCAACATAATTTTCCATTTCATCTACACTTCTACAGACCATCATAATTTCAAAGAAATCTCTGAAAACATCTAAGACCTTTGTAGTTAGTTTTGGCTGGGCTGGAGCTAATTTTCTTCACAGTAGGTTGTATATGGCACTGTGTTTTGGATTTGTGCTAGAAACACTGTTGATAGTTCAGGAACGTTTTAGTTACTGCCGAGCAGTGCTTACAGAGAGTCAAGGCTTTTTTCAGTTTCTCACTCCACCCCACCAGTGAGTAGGCTGGGGATGCCCATGGGGTTGGGAGAGGACACCGTAACAACAGCTAACCCCTACAGACCCAAAGGGCATTCCATTCCCCAGGGTGTCCCACTCAGCAATAAAAAACTGGGGCAAGGGGCAGGGGGTATGGATGCAGTTTCCCTGTTGCTGCTTGGGGAATAGCTGATAATTGGTCACCTAGTGGTGAGCTACTGCGTTTTTTTGCATGACACGTTTCTTGCGCTTGATCTTCGTTCATTTCTCCCTATTTTCTTTTTTTTTTTCTTAATTAGCCTGTCTTTATCTCAACTTTATCTCAAGTTTTTGAACTTTTACCCTTCCAGATCTCTGATACAAGCCAGTGAGAGGCTGTGTAGGGCTTAGTTGCTGGCCAGAGATAAACCACAACAAGCATCCATAATTTCATTCTCACCTCTCCAGCTTTAATTCACTACTTCTAACATGTAATTTAACACTTTTCCTTACTCTCTTCAGATTGCTTACAGTTTTCAGTATAAAAAACCCTAACTGGTTTCCAGTTTTCCCTTTCTTCTTTTAACACCTTATAACCAGCTAATCTCATGTGCAACTATAAAATCAACCAATTTCTCTGTAATGACAGTGAGTAACACCAAACAGCAACATCAAAATGGCCAAGTAGGTCAAGTAGGTGCTGTGGGCAATACAGGACCATAACACTGAACAAAACTGCAATCTAAGAATAATTCACTGTTTACCCTCCTATATCCAATGCAAAGTATGATTTAAACCTTAAGTACATCAAAGGGCATCTCTAATAACCTAAATTTCAAATTAGTATCTTTAGGTATTATTTCCTTCTGGTTACCTAAATATGCTGTCATACTAAGTGAAGTAGAAAGATTCCAGAGTTATACTTCGGCAGAAGTCAAGGATAACATTCTCATCATAAGGAATAACAAAAATGTTACCTTTAGGAATGCTACACAGAGCTAAGTTCAATGATAGCAACATCAAACGGTACATTAGATTACAGGAAAAAGAATTCTTATTGAAATTGTGAATGGTAAAAATGCAAACTGTTTACCATAAAGTGGAAAATACTTTACAAGTTCATTACAAAATACGATGCTAGGTAAACCCCACACATCTAAAAGTATTTAATACATCTCTCATTCTGTTTTTCCATTCTTGCATCAGAATTGTATTCAAGAACAAGTACATATTACATTCCCATAATACTGTATTCTAAACAACTGATGTTATCTGCCAGAGAAGCGCACGCATAATTCTTAATTCCACAAGAATCTGCACATCTAAAGCCTAATACTCACTGTAAGCATCAGAATAAAAGCTTATTAAATATGTAATGAATTCAAGACAGTAAGCAGTAGCATTGTAAAGAACTGTAACCATCTTGGGTAATCAGAAGGTAGAACTATCCAAACCAGCACAGGCTGCAATAAATTAAGGAAATGAGTCAATGTTTGGAGTTCACATGACTTATACCATAGAAGACTACTGTGAGAAGGAAGCAATTTGCATTCAATTCTTTCAAGTCAAAGCAGGTGGATAATATCCAAGGAACAAGCAGTGAAGATGAATTTAAATTACATTGCTATCTATATTAAAAAAAGGTCTGTCTGTCTCCAGTATCATACAAAATATTGTGGCAACTAAATGATTAAAACACCCCACATTTTCCCTCATTAACAATACTGAAAATGTCCTTCTCCATTTCAAGGTATACAAAAACTCTGTAATATAAAACTAGAAATTCTGTATTTATTTGAAGATAACTTTAATTAACCATACTCCCAACTATGTAATAAGATTATTACACATATGGTAACAGTTTAATTTTAAAAAAGTACCAGGTTTGAACTTAAAGCAGTAAAGCCATAGAAATTTGACAGGAAAAAAAACCACAACAATTTCTCCTTCAATGAGAAGAAATTTCAAACAGATCATGCTGAGTACGTTCTTTCCCAAACCGGGTTATTAGAATATATTTCGTAGAAAATATCTCAAACTTACTTTATTTCTGGATATCTGTTAGCTTCAAGCACTGTCAAAAAGTCTGTCTATTCAGCTAAAGTACTAACACCCAAAAGACACTAACAGACTCCAGGAAAAAACCTAAAATAATTACATCTAAGGAGCCCAAATAATGGAACTGGAGAAACACACAGCTGTTTTTAACTCAAGCTCCACTATCCTAAAAAATGATTATCCAGAGAAGCTCTCTGTGGGCAATTTCTGCTACGTCAGTACATCTAAGAAAAAACAGTAACTTGATGTAAAAATACATGCTGCAAATTAAGCACTTTGTTTTTACCCAAACATTATCCCTAACATCTAAGCCACTTACAGATCTTTCACAAAGCTTAAGATTTGCCAAGAGACAGTGTCCAGAACACACACACAGACTTTACTGGTGCTTGCAGCTGACCACTCTTCTTGATCCCAGAGAGTCTATGTCACTGCCTCTGAACTGTGAACTACTCCAGTTTCAGTATGTTTCCTTACATACTGGAAAGGAATGTAAGGAAACATACTAAGGAGGCATGGAGAACTGTCCAACTCAGATTATGGTACTTTTCTGTCCTATTTCTTTTTTAACTGTAGCAGTTAAATTAACTACTAAGTTAGATGTGTAATTAACTTAATGAATGTTTAATACATCTATCTGCAATGTCAATGGAGTATCAGTGTATGCAATAGCAAACAGACAAAATACGAAAGCTTTATAAAAAGACTCACTGGGATCTCAAACCAGCACAGAATTAAACAGTTTAGTATAACACTGTACTAATCTATTCCCCTAGATTATCAAATCAGGTTGACCTGCCTAAAAATGGTAATACTGTATGCAAATTCATTATAGGAAGACAATACCGAAATGATCAGTACTTTGGGTTGCCTGCAGAACAAACCACTCATTATGAAAGCTGAAATTGTTTCTTAAATGGAATTCCCAAAATACATATCACAGCACTATGTCTTCTTCTAAATCCTATAAATAGCTTTTTCCGTCATACCTTCCAGAATGAACAGAGAAATTCCCTTCCTTCCCTCAAACCGTCTTCAACACAGTGTCTAGAAGATGGACAAAAGAAGCCTATTTTTGGGAGTCCAAGAAGAGGCTGATAGTGGCACTAGGCCTTTAGGGTGCAGCTTTTGTCCTGTTTTAATCCAGCTAACCTAAGGACAAATGGGACTGGAAGAAATGCAGATGCAAGTGCAAGCACAATATAGCATAGAAGGGTGAATTTTACCTGTGTACATTCTCCCCATTGTAAAATATCACGAGTGTTTCTTCCCTTTAAAAATTCCTGAGCCCAGAGTTTAGCACAGGCTGTCAGATACAGTTCATTCACACATCTGTACAACTGCTGGTTCTTGCTGGGGATATTTACACCTTTTCATTATACTTAGTCTCCTCTGTCTGTACAATTATGGCTCACACAGCTACAGCACAGGGACAGAAGACAGCAAAGTTCTGTACAGATATAAGAAAATCACTGCTGTGTTCTTCATTTAGCATATATATAACAGAAAATAATTTTTGTACAGAAAAATAAAAGAATCTCAGGAGTATATTTGAACACTTCCACTTGCTTTCCATTCCAACATATTACACTCCTGCAACTTCATGTTTACAGGTATCGAAGGAGTAACCAAGGAAGCTTAATTTAAGAAGCACCATTCCAAACAAACAGCAGTTATATTTTGAGTCTGATAACTGTTGATGAAATTCTGTATAAATCCTCCTTGTTGTGCTCTACAAAATCTTGAAACTCTCTAATCAAGTGAAATGCTTCCTTGGTATGAGAAGTCATATCTCATTATCTTTGAAAAACATGAAGGAGTAACCTTTGAATCATGGAGAGAAATATTTACGTATATGTACACACAAAGTCAAAACTCAGAAGTCACAAACACTGACTTTGGTAGTGTGCTTCAACTTTAGATGACACTAACTCCTTTGCAGAGTGCTAATACAGGAAAGGAACAATATCTCTTGTTACTTCTCATGCCCTGTTTTCTGATATGATACAGATTTGCAGCAAATCCTGTCAAAGTGTATCTCTGTTTTTATATCTGCACTTCAAAAGTGCATGTCTCATGCTCCTTATTGTTTTTTTTTAATCTTTGAAGCAATCTTCTCTTTTATTCTCAGTTTTCGTTTTAGTCATTTTTAGATGGCACTAATACTAGAACTACAGGTTCTTCCCAGCCCTGCTCACAACATACCTACCATTCAGGAATATGTAACTCTAGTGTAAATCTAGAAACCTGAATGCACAACCTGTCTTGGTTCAGTCAAACTTAATACATGGTCCTTCAGTTTATTAGACAGATTTATTAGATTTTCAAATACAGAATCACTGGCAAATCTATACAAAAGCAGAATACTCTAGTGGCCTTATTCTGCTTAAAATTAATACAGAATAATTCAATCCAGTGGGCTTTCATAACTGGATTTTCCGCAATAATCCTTTTATTTGCTAAACCAGGTTGAGACTACTGTCAAGTTGCTTCACTACTTGAGGAGTGGTGACACACATATAGGTCACACATTACCAAGGATAACTGAACTACAGTAATTCTTAACAGCATTTATTTTCTAACATGTGGCTGAAAAGCTCACTTCCTACAGCAGTAAATCCTCTGCTTCCCCTCATTAGTACATGGGTCATCCTTTATTAAATCTACAGCAAACTATCAGCCACATCCAGATTTGTGTTTTTTCTTAGATCAGTATCAAAGAATGGAAATAGGCTTTTTATTTACATCTTTAAACAGTTACAAGAGGATAGCCATGTGTATTTAGTTTAATCAAGCAGGGCATGCCTTTCAAATACCTTGTGCCACCCTTTGGCACCTCCTCCCACAATCTCTGTGAATCGGTTTCATGCCCAGAACTGCTGGTACAAGTTGCTGAAAAGGTCCATTAACATAAAAGCAGTTTGGTTGCTTACCAAATAGTCACCTAACCAGACTATAAAGAGCATCTTGCCTAGAGAGACAGTTTTCCAATGTGCTTTAATCTAGTCTGAGGATGACCACCAAAAAAGTGGTTCCTCCTATTCCACTGTCTGTGCATATCTGCACTCTCCTTACACAATAGCTATCAAGACACTGCATTTAAATAGCCTGACAATTTTAGTTTTCATTAGGTCAGAGCGCTATTTCAACTCACTGTAGATCTACATGACCCTGAGTTGCCATACCTCATGTGCATCACATGTTTTGGGAAGGAAAAGCTGGAACAGAATTGCCCATTGCAGTATACACCAAAAATGCACAGAATAAATATATTGCAAAACCCTATAAAGTCTACCCACTATGTCTCATCGACATTAGTGCTATTTTTGTGATGAAGTAAAGTTTTGACAGGACAATGATGTTTCTTTATCACATAAGGGGGAGAAAGCCTGCAGCTGCATATTCTTCTTCATATTCACAATGTGCATAGTTTTTCTAACTCTTCTTTCTCATGTCACATATTAAAACACTTGAGAGTTGTGTGAATTCTGTTTCTATAGGCTACAACCCAACAACACAGCAACAACTATTCAAACGGAGACAGCACATTTTAAAAACAGCATAAACTAACTTCACTTGGATATTTTTATTACTTTTTTGTAATTCTGTCTGCTTAAAGAAAGAAGGTAGCACATGTTTGCTATGCACACAAATGAGTCAACTACTACTCAGAACAAAGAATGACTATTCAGCAAGAAAAATTTACAATGACGTTCAGTGTTCTGAACAGCAAAAAATCAGTTGCTACTTAACATCCCTTTCCTCCTGGCTGCATCATCTATCTATATTAAGCCACTACAACCATCTTGCACACCTGCTATAGAATTGCAGAGGGATTTTACTAGTTAAAATGTAACAAAGTAAAGCCAGATTAAGAACATAAATATCGATATTTTTAACTTAAATTTTAAAAGACTTTTTCAAAAAAATCCTACAACATGGATGAGTTTCTACACTTGGTTTTACCATGTGGTGAAGGGTAGGATGGGGAAGAAAACAAATGCTTTACTCAGTATTACTGCTACTGCTGGGGAAATACGGGTTGTTAGGTTACAACAGATTGGAATAACAGAACAGAAAACGAAATTCAACGTGGAAACATGAAAATGTGCTTTGAGGGAGGTAATTTATCTCTTTAGTAAAGAATATGAGAGGACAAAATACTGCGGAGAAACACCAAAATAAAACAGACCTTCTATAAGAGCTTGACCAAAGGGCACATTACAATTACTTAGGTTCAAATAACTACAATTTAAAGAAAAAGACATTTCACCAAGTGCAACAGTATACAAATCAGTATACTGAAAGATTCTTACCAATGTCTCTCATGAAAATAGCACATGCTGGATTAAGAAAAGCATTGCAAGTCTTTGGAGACAGACAAAACAAAACCTAAACAAACCATAAAAATCAGCTTCTCTGTCTCAAGGACTGATTTTTCAAATATTCTTGCAAGGAAGCACAACCGTCATTTAAGCAGCACAAAACAACGTAAATGAAACTGACTACCAATCACAAATTCTGCAACATAGTGATTACAATCAGCATAATTCTTGTTAGAAGTGAGACTTTATTTACACCACCCCTGTTCTGTCAATGCACCCAACATTACAAAGCACTCTGTGTTAATTCCTGCAAACACTTGTAATCCCCCTAAAAAGAGCTGGGAATCTACTAATTGAATCAAGTTTCAAATTTAAGGGAGGGGGGGCAAGGTTAAGTCTCAAAGGATGATAGAATTTAATGATCTGAAGTAATATGTAACTCCACCAGTCTCTATAGAATAGTTCATGCAAGATAAGGACTCAACCCAACTCTTGTTTACCTGAGTCAACTGATGGCACACATTATTTTGTCAACATATTCATCAAAGAGAAAACAGACTGAAAAATCAGGACAGACAGAAATTCTCAACAGTGTATCCTGCAGAGAGACTCAGTACATCCAGTCCTCCTATCAATTTTCTCAAGCATTCATTACTTCACTTGATTGAGTATTTGTTCCTGTCAGAAGAACTTTCTGCTGCATCCCAGAGCAGGGCTGCAGACACTCTCTGGGCATGATGCATTTATGTTTCCTCCAAGCCACAAGGAAACCAGTAGCTCTGTTCTTTAAAATTGTGAAGCATGTTTGCCTATTTCTAGAGAAAGCGAGTCCTCAATAATTCTTGATTTGCCACAGCAGCTTGATATGTTGCCCTCTGAAATATCGAGAAGTCAAAAGCAAGCCTAAGTTCTTCAGCAAACTTAAAGCAACATAATTGACTATGTGTAACATTTCTGGTGAAAGCCATCAGACAGAAATGTAGTATAATGTCATACAAAGAAAACAAGCTTGTGGTAATGCACGTTGTGACTTTTCATATCATGTTTGGCTTCCCCTCTTTCTATTTCTTTAACTGAACAGCTTAGTTTCCCTCATTCTTAGAATCAGAAACTCAAGCACATTCCTCTGCTTGGAAAAGTGTGGGTTCCTCTCAAAAACTAATAATAATTAAAAAGAAAATAATATATATATGTATGTCAGAGGTGGAAACAAATTTTGCAGACACAAGAATACATTTGAAGTAGGGACAGCATTTTTAATCAATTCATTTTCACCTGCCTGAAAAAGCTTATCTGAAATGAAATACATCTAGAACAAAATCCTGTGATTTGTATTTCATCTGGAGGGACACAATGAGTGTCTCTCTGAAGATCATCTTAAAGTTTGACTTAAACTACAAAGCAGGCAAACATGAGCAGTCTAACTCAAAAAAAGATCAAAAATCTGATAGTATGAAATTATCTCAACCCTCTGCAATGTAATTGCTGGATTCTTCCACCATATCCATCCCAGTAAGAGAGAAATTTCTGCACACTCACTTGCAATTAAACAACGCAATAAATAGAAGGCTTAAAAGAAACATGTCTCATAAGTATCTGACTAACTCTTAAAATGTAATTACAATTTAATTGTTTGCATTTACAATTGAAAAAGTATCCCAAACATTTAAAAGAACCTACACTTAGAAACACAAAATGTTGCATTCCAGCTAGGATTTAGTTTGATACATACGACGTTTCTCCCTGCATGTTTTCATGCATGTTGTCTGCCTGACCTCTTGTAAACGCAAGTTGTCACTGCAGTTACAAGCTGAGGAAGCTGCGCAGCAGATGGACCAGGACGCCTGCTTCAGAGTTTGCCCAAGCATTCTCCAAAGCCAGCAGAGAGCTGAACAATAATCATGGAATACAGGAGATGAGACAGATATGAAGGCCTCTAATCTTAGGAATCTTAAGTCTTTTAACTGTGTCCTGCTTCAAGAGGTTACACTCTCATGACAGCATGAACAACATAGTAACAGAAGTAGCAAAAAACACGAATTTAAGTCAGTTTCTCAATTTCTCCTCAGTACCAATACCCTCATATGTTAATGACAGTATTACAGCTGCATACATAAAGTGTTGCAGTTACATAAACTCACAGAAATGAAAAGAAACAAAAACTATTTTCACNGGTTCTTTGTGAATCAAAATTTTAAGTCCTAACCAAACCTAACTTGGAAAGAATCAAGCTGCAGTATATTCTGCAACAGTCGAGCTCTCCTTGTGTTATACAAGCATTCTGTTCTTCCTGCTTCAGATACAACACAGCTTTTTACACCTACATGCAAAGTTTAATTCTAGAATGAGTGTATCTTCAGTTTATGATGCCATTCGCAGAACATCAGTATTTTCAATCATCATTTCATGTCATAAGTCAGGGATTTGTATGCAGTAGCTCCAGTCAATTTAATTAAGAATATTTTTTTTCTTTGCAGCTAAGCATGCATTTTCATACATAAATTAAAAATTATACAGTTTTGAACTTCTGTACTACCCAGCTCAAAAGCTATTTCACCATAAAGTGAAGACATAGGAGAAAAATAAATTTCAAACAAGAGGAATGAAGGATTCTAATAAAGTTTGATGGACAATGAATGTTTCATGAAGTACATAAGCAGATCTGTTTGCCAAGATGCAAACAAAAGCAGATCAACCCTATACCAGATTTTAAAATAAAGTTTGTGAGAGCATTTAGAACTGGGGAAAAAATTCCAGAAATTAAATCTAAAAATATCTGAATGTATCGGACAGCAAGAAACAAGAACAGCAAGTTTTTCTTAAACCCTTGATAACCAGTCTTAATTTTGCTTCCAGGAATGGCCAACAGCATATGCTCAAGTAAATGCAGATTACAAAAGCAGGGCAGGAATGCTGCAATAGTTCCCTCCTACCAGTATTTAGCCATCTGTGGCTTACACTCTTCCTGTGCAGAGACTGTTCCTGCAGGTTTGACAATGCTTGTTAAATTTTCACTTAATCACTTTTCAAATAATTTTAACTTTTGGGATGAATGCAATTACAAGCTGCAGGAAAGAAATTTTTTTGCTTTACTTAAATAAGCTGGGTTCTTTACAAGACCTCTGTATCTGCATTATGAGAAATTACAATGAATTACTTTCTCTTCATGTCTATGCTGCTTAAAATTTTACAAACTTCCTTCACTTCCATCTCTTGTTTTTTTTCCCTTCAGGGAACAAGAAGCACAGTCTGCCTGATCACCTCTGCAAGACATTCCACACTTTCAATCATCTCTGTTGACTTCTGCATCAAGAAGGCAGCAGAGAGCAAAACTGCACATGAAACATGTGGTATCTTTATAAAGCAGCCTATCAGCTTCATTTTTTCCCTCTACTGTTTTCATATTTGTCTTTTTGACAAAGGAATCACTATTTTGATGGAATCAGTCACAGTAATTCAATGCTATGAACCCTCTTGACAGATGTCTTATTTAGAGCCCATGTTTGTGCACCCACAGTTTCAAAGAGTTTCCTCCTTCATATAGGTCAGCTGGCATTAAGCAGCACCCAAAGAGTGCCCTTTGATCAAGGAGTGGGTCAGTAGAGCACAACTGCTGCCTTTGGCAGGTTGTTTTCACTCTGTTAAGCATTTTCCTCAATTAACCTTTGTAACCTCACCACTCACCCCAAAACACCACAAACCTCTACAGAACTGAAATACCTCTTTGTAGGGAAAATAGGTTATGTAATCCTTGAGAGCTCAAAACCTTCAGGAACCTTGGGTGAGCAACCTGGTTGAGGTTCACTGTTAAACTGTATTACATTACACTTATCTATACACTCAATGACTCTGCCCTGCCGATTTGGGATGGTAGGTTTCCCCTCAGAAGAGTCCACACTCACCACCACACACACATCCATTCTGTTCTCCATAAGCTTTATTCTTTGCTACAGTTCAGACTTGCCAGGCTGAAGCTTTCAAGATTTCTTCATCCCTCATATCCTTGCCAGCTTTTTAAAAAAAAACAACAAACCACTGGCTCTAGTCACATTTAGTACCTCCCATTCCTTTGTTAGCAATTAATGAAATTTAAATCTTACACGTTCTATTAAACAATCCAGCAATTTCAGATTTGAGGCCCTTTAAGAACTCCTAATCCTAGCAAGTTAATAGGAGCTTTAGTGTAGATTTCAAATTGAGATTTTTTTTCCCCATGTCATTCATTTTAATTCCTCTATAGCAAACTTCCTCGGCTTCCACAAACAACAAAAACATAAATAATATATTTTCATCTTCTTCAGTACCTCTGTATTCCCCAAGTAATTCTGTGATACTATTATCACTTCCAAGCAATATGGATATGGGTGTGTTTTCTTTGCTATTAGCTCATACCAGCTTCATCACAAAGCTTTGATGAGTTTTTATCAATAGCTGATATGCACTGTTAACGAAACACCTGACAAACCACCAGCTCTAAGCATTTTGCTCTCCTTTCTCATCCCTCGATCTTGTGTTAGTGTTTTTGACATAAAAAAACACAGTCTTTAGTGAGTTTTTTCATGTCTGCTATAAAGCTGATTTTGAGACTATGTTTGAGCGATGGGATTGCTCACTGCTACAGGTGAGCTCTTCAATTGCTACATCTTAAACCAATTCCTGGGTACTACTCAAGAAGGTCACAAGAGCTGCTCAGTACATCTTAACTCAGTATTACCTGTCAATGCAGTTGAATTTACTCACCTACCGTGACTAAGCTTTCTGTCAAGCACAGCAAATTAAACATTCCTACCTTCATAATTAATGCTATGGAATTAAGAATTTTCCACAAATTATCCCTTTGCATTCCTGGCCTAAGACAGCAGCCACATTTTAAAACCACTGATACTTTCTCAGCTATTTTTGAAGACTCCTGGCATTCATAAATAAGAAAGCATACATTCCTTTTTGACAGAGTTACCTATTGATGAAACTATTTCTTGAGACTTGTGTTATTTTCTACTGTGCTCTATTTGACATTTGCTTGGTTGGTGAGAAATGAAGACTGAAATAAATGTTTTATTAATGCTTTGTATTTAATCTGGCAAAGACAGGCTGCTGCAGAACAAGACTGTCATTATGTTTCTCAGTCTTGTTTCTGGATCATTTGGCAGTATGAACAAAAGCTTCATGTCCCCTCTTCACACAGCCCACCTCTTCAGTAGACTTTGTCATGTAATATGATCCTTTGAACATTTCTTTTAATTTTTTTTCAGCAGCAAGCACACATGCAAGGCAGTGATAATGCATCCTTATTCCATACTTTTTTCAGGTATAGCCAGCTACCACAAACTACTATCATATACAAGTTCCACAGATTACCCAAGGCAATAAAAGTAATTACACCTCTGCCGTGCCCTCCATAAACACAAGTATACAAGATATTAAATAGCTGTAATATACATACAGAACAGACTCATGGAACAAAAGAAATCCTGGAATAAAATGATTATTCTAAGCCAGTCATGTGAGCATCTTCATCTCAAAATAGGTATTTATTTTGACTGCTAGAATATTTTTAAAATAAAAACCAGATTTAAAGCTGATCAAACTATGGGTAGTAACCCTTCTTAAATCCTGTAAAAAGGGAAGCTTCAGGCTTTTTAATTATCCTCCTGACAACACAGAAAATCATTTCCTGTAACATTTTTAATGTGTATGAGGTCTATTTCTCTTCTGTGAAATGACCAGAACCATGATTTGTCAAAAACAAGATACAACCAAGGACAGTAAGGTCTTGTGCAGTGTCAAGGTTTATGAATCAAATTAAAAGATCCCTTCATAACATGGGGAAAATCTACATTTTATTTTTAACCTTGCTGTAGATATTTGAGTGCAATTATTTTTTTTCCCCATTTGGAAATGGGCAGTTTAAATGGTAATTTAAAAGTTGAAGATTGCTAACCTTTATTTCAGACTTAAATAGAAGGTAATTTTAAGTCGATGATACTGAAAGAAACTGCAACAAAAAACCCCCCAAATAAACCCCCAACATATGCCCATTAAGTAGCCTGCTCACTACAGTAACTTCAAAAGCAACAAAACACATGACACTGCAAGACTCTTATTCATTTCAGACACTAAAACTTTAAAGGTCACATGTAAGTCTATACATGAATTATATTACTGGTAACCTTCTAATTAAAAGAGCACTAAGCCATTTTCCCTCCTACTGTAGCTCTGAATTTTAAGAAAACCATCATCTTTTCCAGCTACAAGATGATGGCCAGAAGACTAAAACTTAATGATTGTTTACAAAATTCACATCTCCTATTTATATTTGATAGAGGAAACAAAATAGGATAACAATAAAGTATGGACTTCAGTTTATTTTTATGTCTGTGGTATGCCCCCCAAAAAGGTTATAACCATATCAATTTCATCCAAACAAAAATGTGAACTTGTATTAGAAAGCTCAAACTTTAAATCAGAAGTGTTGACGTGAGCTCTTATAAATGAAGCATTCAAAGTG
>WBNO01032532.1:0-14556 GCA_013400575.1 Peucedramus taeniatus | reverse complement strand
AGCCTTTCTTCATAAGAGAGATGTTTAGCCCTTTGGTTTTCTTTGAGTCCTGGCTCTGGACTCACTCCAACAGAATTGTGTGTTTCCTGTGCTAAGAACCCCAGAACTAGATGCAGTACTCAAAATGAAGTCTCACAAGAGCAGGCAGAGGGGCAGAATCATCTCACCTGACCTGCTGGCTCCTTTTGATGCAGCCCAGGACACAGCTGGTTTCCAGGCAACATCCCTATTCACCTCTTGGCATACACACCCCTGGTTCCACTATCTCTTAAATTTCCTTCTTGCACTTGATTTGGCCAGGAGGTCCTTACTTACACATGCTGGTCTTAGAAAAATATGCTCTTAGAAACAAGTCCTTAAAGAACTGCCAACTCTGTTCTGATCCTTTATCCCTGAATTTCCCAGGGAGTCTCATCCACTAATTCCTTAAGTAAAAGAAAGTTCACTGCTAAAATTCAAGGTCTTGACTTAACTCGTTGCCTGGCCTATATCCTGTGAGATCACAAATCTCATTAGGTCATGAGAGCTGCAGCCCAGGCAGCCACCAATCCTGACCCCTCTAATTATTTCATCTGTGTTGATAAGCAACAGGTCCAGTAATGTTTCTCCTCTGGTCAGGCTTTCGTCTCTCAGATTAAGTCCTTATCCCATACAGAGTCCAGGAGACTCCCAGACTACTTAGAGATTTCTCTGCTTTTCAAGAAGAAGTTAGGGTGAGTGAAGCCCCCCATCAGTATCCAAGCTTGCAAGTATGGTGGTACTAACTCCTCCTCTTTGTAATCCACACTGCATGTGCTGGTACAGACTCCAGTTGGTCTGTCAACCTTGCCATAGTTTTAGAGGAACAAGGCAAAATTCCTTTGAGACATTTCATGGTTGTTTCTCTGTTGGTTCCCAATATGTCAGCAACTCCTGGATTTTCTGTTACTAAAAGTTCCGTCACTTTCCCCATTAAATCTATGTTAAAGTTCTCCTTAAAATCTGTCCAGTTTGTTTTAAAAGACCTCTTGCTCCACTTTGTCATGTGAATTCCATCAGCTCCCAACAAATCTGACTTCTCAAAGGTCAATCCATGATCATCGAAGTCAAAACCATTGAGTATGGCACCAGCCATGCAGCCAAGCATTCACTACTTTAATTCTTCTTCTTCTTCCTGAACCTCCTTCCTCTGATTGTAAAGATAGAGAGCACCTGTGCTCCAGCCATAAGGAGCGGAGTTATCACTCAGCCTGGGACCTGTGCATAATATCATGCATAAATCTGCTGCTGAAATTCTCGAATACTGTGTTTCCTGTTGAGCTCCTCCTGTTTTTTGGTGTAAGTAACCCTTGATGGCTTTAATGTACTGTATTAGAATACAATGGTATTCTAATGAAATTTTCCTTGTAGAATACAATGTGGCTCTTCCCTCATTACTAAGAATTAGTAAAAGGCCTTTAATAACTAAACTCCTAATAACTATTGTTTGTTAAAAAACTTTCATGAAGAATACTCATTATTACAGACTCAAAGCAGGTTCATGACACCTGTAATAAAGAGTCCAGCTGACTACTGCAAGTCTGGAATATTAAAAAACATAATTTTTATTGATCTTTATTGATCTAGCAAATTGGTCATGGGACTTAGTCCTGTGCAATGTCATATTTCTTCTTTTAGTATTCTCCCAGCATTTAACTTCATCTTGTGCTTTCTGCAAACGAGTGGGCCTTGATGATTTTAGAACTGAGAATGTCTATATGATGCTGGAACAAAGAAGAAGCTCCAGGCTGAGACCCTGGAGAGCTGATTTACCCATCACTTTCAACTACCTAAGAGAAAGCTGTTGACAAAAAGGAAATATTTCTGTGAGGAAGAATTCGCAAAACTGTCTATGAAATATGTTTTCTATTTTTTGGCAAGATATAATACCTCATCTCCTAGATGATAACATACATTTTTTACCAGGCTAGACACTCAAGAGTTTTTTTGTGCTTAAGTTGAATTTTAATAGCTCCCACAGGGAGGCATTGCGGAAATTGTCACACCATGTTTGATCACTATCTCCATCTAGGTTTGACACTATGATAGGAAGGAGACATACCTGCTGCTTTAAAGAAAAATAAATCCTTCCCATTCTATTCCATATGATCATGTGTAATTATCATCAGACCTGTTTGCATAGAAGCTATTCTCTACGGCAACAAGGAGAATTTACACTTTAAACTGTTAGATTCTGTTTTATTTGGGGTATATTTTGCTAAGGCAGAAGCTAATAGTCATAAAACTACTATTTCTGTTAAAAAATCAAGTCATTTTTATTTTCTTTAATGTCCACTTATGATTGTGAATCTTAGAATTTAGCAGCAGACTGCATAGGGGAATACATACATATCTAGGTCAACAAACAGAAGTAATTTTTTATTAATGAAAACAAAAGAAAAAAGAGCAGTTTATATTGCTTTATTCTTCTTTCAAGTGCTCTAGCTTTAAATTGCAGGAAAGGAGTGTTCCTTTTTGTTTTTCTGTAATACAAGAGATTTATACTATCTCATAAAATTTATGCTGCAAGGCATAACAGCCGTAACAGAATTGAGAGTGCTAGGAAGGTCATAGAATGAGTCTTTATTTTTTTTTTCCAGTTAGACAGAATCAAAATAATTAGACTTTAAAAGATGGAGGAACATATTAAAAAAAAACAAAATATTCCTACTCATGCTTCAGATGCAGCTGGGAATGGAGACATATTTCACAGATATCACAGAATATTCTGAGCTGGAAGGGACCCATAAGGATCATCAAGTCCAAGTCTTAAGTGAATGGCCCATACAATTCTCATTAAAAAAAAAAAAAAAGAAAAGGTATTAAAAGAGCAGGAGGATAACAGTCTCTTCAATTTAATTAAAACTCTTAAAGGTAAGCTCTAAGTTGATTTCAGAAGTCTAGCAGGATGAAAGCTTTTCATTTTCAGTCCTCAAATAAAGTGACTTAGCTTACTTAAGTATAATTATTAATTGTAACTGTGGAAATTAAAAAAATGTACCTAATTTAGGCATCAAAACTGGGGGGAAAAATAGAGATCTCTCTACAGAGTTCTGCATAGTGGTGAAAGAGCTCTGAGACCATCTGTTCTATACAACTATCAAAAAGGAAGAGCAACTTCTAGACACGGCATAAGCAAAGACTGACTTTATCAAGGAGTTTGTTCTAAACAACGTTTCATCACAATTCTCATTATTAATTACGCTGCTGCATCTGAGCACTAACTTCCCTGCATGTTGCAGGGCTCCTCTGGAGTTCTCCTGTAACTCCATTCCTTGGAAGTTTAGCAGCTCTAAAAGATCCTGGCATTATCTCCGCTATGCCGCTAAGGGCTGCCCCGGCTCCCCCTGGCTCCAGTGACAGGTTGGGTAACTGGTGTCACAGTCTCAGCACAGCTGGTGTCTGCTACTGCAGCCTTGGTGAGGTGAGCCTGACTGCCCTGCATTACCAAGGGTCACTCGGCACCCTTGGCTCACCAGGGAGGTGAAAGATTAAACATGGGGGATTGTCTGTAGGGTGCTATAACTCTCTGAAGGTGGAATTTCCTCTCAGGAGGGATTTTATCTGTGTGGAGCCTGCGTGCTTGTCTAAATCCCTTTTTCTCTCTCATTTTCATGTGTTGCAGTTATGAAGAATTCAATAAAGAAGTAAGTGAGCATACAGGATATTTGTCCCAGGAGGATGCATATCATGTGGGTAGGACAGAGAAATCATGCTGCAGACAATCGAAGCATCACTGAGCTTTGAAGGTACATTTATTTGCCTGCTAGGTAGATAAGATACACATCTGAGAGAACTCAAGAACAAAGAAATTCTTGTTTCTTCAGCTTCTGTTAACACGCTTTAGAATTTCAAACCAAGAAGATTTTTTTGTTGTTGTTGTTTGATTTTTTAACAAAGCTGGACCAAGTAATTTCAGAGTTTTACAGAGAGTGAGATAATTGTTCCACTGGGATTAGAGGAATTTTAAGAACTGCTTAGCAGCAGCCACCTAATGGCTTAAGGTCAAGCTGTCTTCAACCACCTCTATAGCCAATTATTTTGAAGTTGTTTCTGTTGAGTGCCAAAAACTGAATATCCAGCATGAGGCATAAGTGAGATTTGGGAGAAGTGAAATTCTGCACCAGACTCCAGGCAGACTGCCCTCCAGGCTCTAGGGAACTGCCGAAGGGCTTGGCACCTTTCTCTCAATCTGCACACATCATCCGAAGTGGAAGAAAAAGAAAAAAAAAAGAAATTGACAGACTTTGCTCCTTTTGCAAAGTCCTAACTGTCTGGCTACCCTTTTTTTCATATGTCACTGAAAAACAGGTTATTAAAAAATAAAATAGTCAAAGAGCATTATTTTTTTCACTCTTTGTATGTCTTTTGAGAATGTTTTCTCTACTACCTTTAATTGTCACAAGAAATATCATGCAAATGCTAACTATCTGCAAAGAAAAAATAAAATTGACCACTGGAAAGTATAATAAACTGAAAGGATTGCCTATTTTATGTGTTAGTAAACAATGAAACAGTTCTCTGTTCTGTAAGTTGGTTGTCTGATGAGCCATCACTTAGGAAGTTCAAAAATCTGACAGGTTAAGTTTATACAAGTTACATTAAAGCAATTGGAATATACATGGGCTTTTAGCATTTGAGCTTCCTGAAAAATGGTCTTATAACACAAACTGGTCAGTTTATCTCCTTTTCTGTCAAATATTCACCTTCAGTGAAAGCTTTGCATGCATTATAATTTGTCCTAAATTTATTCATAACTAGATTAGCAGTTTCTAGCAATCATTTGTTTTGCTTTTCTGCTTTCAGCCATCTCTTTTTTTTATACCACCTGCTGTATTTGCCTTCTGTTCAGAGTATGCTTTTGACAGTTACTAATAATGCAGATTAAATTTACTTACTATGACAGGCAAAACACTGTGTAAAACCAAAACAATAGAATCCCATATTCTTCTTCTCAGTTTAAGTAGTAGCTTAAAAGGCCAAAACAAATTTTAAAGATCATTAATTAATTAACAAAGCAGGTGTCTTATAGGACTTAAATATTGACAGTGGTAAGCTGACTATGGCAATATAATATTGCAAGGTTTTAACAGGTATATTTATACATCTCAAGAACAAAATATAGCTACAGGTCAGTGCTGATCTTTGTGGAGCTCATTAGCATTTGCTACTAATCAGTGTAGAAATATTTTCATGGAATGAAAATTAGCTTAATCCAGATGCCTTATTAGCCTATTTTTTACTATTTATTTCTCGTTTCTAGAGTATCTGTCATTCCTTCTCATTCATGATTTTAAAAAAAGCTAGAAGAAAACTGTTTACAGCTTTTTATCTATGGTGATCAAGCCTGGACAGAAGCTGCGTTTATTATGCATCTAAGATGTGTGGTTAGATGATGGCAGAAGCAATGAGTGTATTAAATGACTGCCCTTTGCACCAGTGGATCATTGACCTACAGTGTCCTCCACATGGGAGCCTGGAAAAACTCCTGAATTGTAGCAGTCTATGCCTTTTCCATGCATTTAACTTGGAAGATGCATGAATTACAGAGATCACACAGAAAAAGCTATAGTGCCTCATACTGCATTATAATAGGATTGTTCCATAATTGGCATTGTTAATGCAAAAAG
Organism: Peucedramus taeniatus; assembly: GCA_013400575.1. Classification (NCBI taxonomy): domain Eukaryota; kingdom Metazoa; phylum Chordata; class Aves; order Passeriformes; family Fringillidae; genus Peucedramus; species Peucedramus taeniatus. The sequence continues at coordinate 8,908 of WBNO01032532.1, read as the reverse complement.
ATTGGGTTGTTGGTTTTTTGTTTAAATCTAGGTCAAGATAGAATAAGCATGTTAGACATAATTTAGCCCCCAGATGCAAATATAAGGACCCTTTTAAATGGAAATAGGAATAATTTGGAACATTAGAGGAGAAAAGATGACCTTCAAAAATAGGAATTTCTGTAGAGACATAAAAGGTATCTTATAGAATACGTATATAATAGTGATTCATAGGTAGTCAACCACGCAGAATTCCAAATTAGCTGGAAATTCACTGACTGATGTATTTTTTAAATAGAAAAAAAATTATGTGAATATAAAATTGGAGCTGTTTCAAAATGTTATTTTTCTTTCCAGCTGGGGCCTCTCCCAAAGACTTTCATTAGACCTACAGATTGCAATGCATAATGTTCTGCTGTAACAAGGGGAAGAGGATTTTTTTCACGGTGTCTACAATAGACACCTAATTTGGGAGACAGTTAATTGCCTAGGCTCATTATATATCCAAAGAATAAAAGTAAGCATCTCCAAAGGGCACCTCAGAGCATTTAAATTAGGAGGAATCTACCTCCATTTATTATACAGAGAACCGAGACTTTAGTTTTATGGATCAGTTTTCTTAACCTGTGCAGGGACTGTGAATCTTACATTGTGTAACCAGAGTTTTTAAGGGGATTTACAGGAAACTGGTTATTTGTCACCTGCTGCGAAGAAATATCCAGGTTTTTCGCCAGCTGTCATTAACAGAGACCTCAGCCAACACCAAGTAGCACTTTTAATGCATGTTGGTGAAGGAACAATAAAAACATCCAGTCTTGAATAGTAGCAAGCTGGGTATTTGCTGTTTTTAACTGAGGACAATAGTGCAAATGCATAGAGGCACAGTCAGTGGAGAGCATGGAATGCTAGCAGGGGAAAGGAAGCTGCAATAAGAGGGACTACATCAGAGCCTAGGGTGAAGGAAGCAAAGCAGCAGCAATGACTGTGTTTTGGTTACTGCCATAGAGCTTTCAGAGTTTGTGAGGGAGAAATACGAGGAGCATCTGCTGCAGTGGGCTACAGTAAGTGAGTGGGTTTGGGATCTCAGAAGCTGGCACACAACAGACAAAAAAAAGAAAAACAAGTGCTGGGAAAGAGCATTCACAACAGAGTTCTGCAATAGCAACCTCCGCGCGTCATTAAAACAACAGACATGATGCAGTAGTGGGTGTTACAAAGTTACAAAATTTTGACTTAAATGGCAAAATGATCATGTCTGCATCTGGTAGTAATACTGTAAAACTCAGTAACTGTGTTCTGGTACATAATTCTAGATTAGAAACTCTTAATTACATACCTTTTAAGGTACTGTGATTATCTGAAGTAGCTACATGTACTCACTCTGAAGCATTTACAATAGGAAGATAGAAAAGGAAACCATCAGCAATAAATTAATACATATGAGAAAATATTTCAAGGAATAGTGAACTTCATATAAAAAAAAAAATAAAAGAGACATCAGGAATGATAAAGGAAGTGCTGAATCTGACATATTTAGTGATGACATATAGAAAAAAATGTCAGAAATGCTTTCTGATAACATAGGTGGGAGTGACAGAGATGCAGAACAGAAACTGGGAAATAAAAGCACAAAGGAGAAAAGTAAATGTACCTCCGGAAGCAAAAAGATCTGTGAATCTAGGCCTAAGCAATCAAGAAAGCATAGATTACTGTATATTTAGATAATTGAAAACTCATTTGTACTTGATGCCAGCTGACAAAATTTTTTATGACAGTATCTTGGTCTATATGGACAGGTCATCCTAGTGCACAGCATTTTGCTATTGTACCAATGCAAGTAAAAGATTGCAAGGAAACTGAGTCCCTCATGTCAATTGAACTCATATAAATGCATATGCAACCCACATCAGAACGTATTCTCATAATCTGTACTCTATATGCATTCAAAAGAATTTTGCCTTCTCAAATCAGATGATTAACTATTGAGCGTGATACTAAAGCAGAACTGTGCCTTAAAATTTAACTGTCTGCACTGAGAATCTCAACAGAAATTGGGCACAGGACAAAACTGGGAGTCCAAGATATCTGAATTTAGCACTTGAGATATTCTGCAAATTCACATGCATCATGAAGAAATATATTAATAAGAAATCTGTTATGTCAATGTGCATTACCTCCACTGTACTGAGTTTTGTTCACTTGTAAAACTACACTAGTCGCTTTCTCTAGCTTTGGTCACAGCTACTGGCTATAGAGCTCTCCTAAAATTTACTGCTTCATTGCAAACCCTTTTTGTGTCTGTGGTTTTATATCTAAATTACTGACCCAGACATTTGAGAGATTCTCATTTTCTCCTAACTAGTCTCAGTATTACCAACAGTTTTTGTGATAATGATTTGGTACTATGTGACATTTCCAAAGAATTCTGTTTAACATGCAATAGATGAGGACCTGTGCTCATGAGTTAATGTTTTGTCACCCAAAGTCTTCAAGTTTTTAAAAATTTTGCAGTTGAAAGCAGTATTATAAAACTCATTGTTTTAATTTAAAACTGATTCATGGCCAGGGAATTAAATACAGGCTTTAAAAAGCCAAGACATCAGTTTAGACTTCTGGATCTCTGAAGTCAGAGAAAAAAGATGACAATTAGGCAAAGAATAGACAAGATATAGATGGTAGTAGAGCATTATAATTATTAATATTTTTGAAAGGAAGTCCAAACATGAAAGAAATCAGAGAAGAAATGTGCAACACAGCTAGCTTTTATCTTTTATTTGCTATGAGAAACAGCCTCTAGAAAGAACTTGGAAAGATTCAGGCACAATAATAGTATGCTATTAATAAAAAATACAACAGCAAGATGAAGGAAAAATCAAGGGACAAAGAAAGGTACATGAAAAAAAGAAGAAACAAAGGAGACAGAGAATGAAGCAAAGAAAAATAATTCCTTGAGAAATTCATTCCTATCCCTTTATTTTTCCCCATCCATCTTCCTTTGTTCTGTCTTTGTGATATTTTGAGATATGAAGATTGAGTTCCTCCTTCTGAACATTGAATAGCATGCTGTGATTGACATGTCATCTGACAAATGTTTTGCAAAAATTGAGCTATATATCATGTATAAATTGTTCTGCAGTTGGCTTCATAAAATTGCTGTGTTGCAGTTAAAAATCTTCTAGAAGCTACTCACAATGGTAACATCAGTCCACAGATAAGAACTGAAATGTTTTTATTTCAGACTGGTTGATTCATCTTTCATAATTCTATGAACAAATCATTTGCAGTTGAGTTGTAATAGACTCTGGTGTCATTTTTATTTTCCTTAATACTTTTCTTAGTCCCAGGGAAACATATTAGATAACATCAATTCCAAACAGAAGCAGTTTTATCTCCAGTATTAACTGCACCGAGTTCACAGTAGTGTTCCATTGTTAAAAAAACAAAGAACCAATAATGAAAATAAAAAAACAAGGAGGCAAAGTCCCCACTTAATAGCACTGAAGTTAAGAGTTCCACATATTAGATTCATCACCCTCAAGAAACCAACCTTCTTATACATTTCTCTTTTATTGTTAAGTCACAGACTCACAGAATCATAGAATTGTTTAGGTTGCAAAAGACCTCTAAGATTATTGAGTCCATTCATTAATGCAGCACTGCCAAATCCACCACTAAAGATGTGGCACTTGTGTCCCCAAGTGCCTACAGATCTACACATCTTTTAAATATCTCCAGGGATGGTGATCCAAGCATTGCCCTGAGCACCTGTTCCAATGCTTGACAACACTTTCAGGGAAGAAATATTTCTTTAATATCCCACCTAAATCTCATATTGTAACTTGAGGCTGCTTGCTTTCATCATATTTTACCTGGCAAAAGAGAAAAGAAAAGTCTATTTTTAATTATATTGACCACCTCAATATCACAAATGCAGAAATTTACATTTTCCCTTACCACAGTCTCCATTTCCCTGTACAAGTTTAGCATCACATACATTCACTGGCCACTTTCAAATAGATAAAGAAAATACTAAGCTGGAACTACAGTATGCCCAGAATTTCCCCCTAAATAAAAAGACAGTGAAAATATATGACAGCTTTCAATTTTATTGGATGTACAGATTGTAAAAGGATGCTCTAAAGCTGCTCAGAGATCCCATGGTCTCTGAAATGCTTGGAACAAAAAAACTTTAGCTCAGAATAGGGGAGATCGGTGACACTGACACAATGACTAAGTCATATGAAGCTGTAGCCTAAAAATCTAACCCTTCCTGAATTAGACTGTCAGAACAGAGGATTTTTTCCTGTTTTATTTTCTCAAGTATCTCAACATTTTTTTGCCTATTGAAATCCTGCCTTTTGGAAAGGCATGTGTGATAATGCAAGGAAAGTCTCTTACTTGTGCTGGTATATGAAACTTGGGTTTCAAAAGGCAAAAATAAAATCTGGAATATGGAGAGAATGTTTGCTAGCTTACATAACTCACTTTATACTCAAAATAAGCTAGGGTCACATAATGCTTATTTTACTTTCTTCTCTAGGTAAAAATACTATATATTAATTTCTGACAATGAAAATTTAAACATTTTGAAAAATTATATTCTTTGAAAAAAGAGTTTTACTAATCTCTCTTTTTTCCCCTTCCTTGTTTTTGAGTACAGAATTCCTTATCTGAAAGTGTCCAACAGGGAAGGAAGATAGAACTCATGGACGTCTAACTGTCTGAATGCCATCAGGATAAACAGAAGCAAAAGACATTATTATTCCCTAATTATAGTTGTATGTATACAGGCATCAGATGTCTTAGGTTTTACCTTTCATTAAATGGAATTGTGTAGCATATGAAAATTTTTAGCATCAAACAAATCTTTGAACTGCAGTAACATGGATGCAAATATTATGTGGATATAGACAGATACTAGCAATAATTTTAAAGTATTCTAATTGTTTCCCATTATACTTGAGATTTTCTTTAAAAACTTTCTAACAAGTTTTTATTAGCTGTGGGTTGGGTAGTTTTGACTGATTTTTTGATGTATTCTTTAAAAGTATTTCTCTCTATACTAGGTCCATGCAACAGTTTATAATTCTTGAAATATTATTAGCCTGACGCCAAGATTAAATTTGGAAGAATCTAAATGTCTCTGAAAATTGCCACCGAAAGTCATAAAATCATAGAATATGCTGAGTTGGAAGGGACCCATCATGATCATCAAGTCCAGCTTCTGGGCCTGCTCAGGATACCCCAAGAATCACAATGTGTGCCTGACAGTGGTGTCCAAACACTTCTTGAACTCTGGCAGGCTTAGTGCTCTGAAGTCAGATGTGAACTTTGCAACCAGTTCCATTTTCTGTAAGTTTGAGTCTTAACTTTACTTGTGAACCCTACCAGACTTCGGGTTATTCATAATATGCATTCAGATTTTCTAGTCCCATCGTTTCTTCTCCAGTGTACTCTTGGAAAAGAACAGGTGATCATATGAAAGTGCTGCAATCTAACCCTTGCAGTCTGAGTGCCCCATTGTGGATAACAATAACAGTTCAGAAGGGGGTTCTTTTTTGCTCTTCAGAATACTTTTGATTGGGCTAAAATTGCTAGTGCATAATTTAGTTCTGGTGAATGGTGAAGAGAGTATCTTTTGAAAATGAAAGAGAAAGAGAAAAACACTGATTTTCACAGAAGTGTATTAAGTATTTAAGCATACATACCTAGATTCTGATTTTGAAGTACATTGATTGTTTTCTTCTTTTGTTGCACATACTCAGCTTCCAGTAAAATTCAGCTGAGTCTGCAGATTGTAGCACATAAAGGTGATTTTTGACAGGTTTTCCTTTAAGAAGAACTGGCAAATACAAATAGCATAGGGTCATAAACAAGGTAATAATTCTTTTGATTTCACAGCTCTCTAAAATGAATAATGCTGAAATATATTTACAGATTACAAAGATTAAATAAAAATGTGATTTATTACAAGCTTACCATGAAAAATGTTTTCTTTTGTTTTCAAAAGAATAAAAGAATTCAAATTAAGCATAGGACTTAAAAGTTTTAATTACTAAATTTTATGCAAAGAGTTACATTACTTTAAAGATTTGTGCTCTATCTTGGAGAGCATTTCTGGGACAGAGACAGCATACAAAACCACTGCAAAACTCTGCACTTCATATTTCTAGATATTTTCTGAAAATATGGCAGTTGAGTACTTTACACAGGAAAGAGACAGTGAAAAGGGATGTTATTTCCTTCTGGAGCTCTCTGAGAAATGTCTCTAAAATATTGGCTCAACATATACACAGAAAGAGGACATAAAACCTGTACCTTAAAAATTTAATAAATGAAATAAATTCATTTGATTACTGATGATGGATTGACCTTGATTTCCTGTTCTAATTTGTATGACACCAGAGTTATAAAGGGCAACAGCCTTTTGTTCCAGGGATCAAAATTCACTCACTGTGCTGCTGCTTTTAAAGAGCAGTTGAAGCTGTCAGCTGCAATTGGCAACGGAGAAAATAAATAATGAGTCCTTGAATTGGGTATGATTCACTGCTATGGGAGACTTGAAATGCTACAGAGTCTATATCCCAGAGGTAAAGCCTTAAACAGGGCTTCGCAACATTGTCTGTATTCCAAAAAGTCAGTTTTTACAGTACAGTTTTGAAGTGTTACAATGCAAAGCAAATGTTCTTTACAAAGAGTGGCCTTGCGAGCATCTCACTTCACCTGCATTAACCAGATATGAGACAACAGTCGTGGAGTCATGGAATGGCTTGGGTTGGAAGGAACTTTAAAGAGCATCTGTCATGGGCAGGGACACCTTGCACTAGACCCCATTGCTGGCTGAACTACAGCACGATGACACAATGTGATGTGTGATCAGAGGGCAAATGATATGATGCATTTACTCCCACATCCTGTGATGCTGCACCTCAGAGAATAAATACAGCTGCATGCCCACAAAGTCAAAGTCTAAATCCCAGGGACTGAGATTGATATTATGGTGTGTGCTCCCATGTACAATATTGCCTCATGAGGCCCTTGACTGCTGTATGCAGCACTTCCGTTTACAGGGTGGTTCAGAAATACAGGAAATAAGTACAACAATTGCAATTTTATGTAAACATGAAGACCATTGAAAAAGCATTTTAATTGAAGAAGAATAATAAGAGAACCCTTGGAAGAAATAATCTTATTTAAAAGTTTTTATGTGAAGGCGGCAGGCATCCTTTCATGTAAAATTAATGTCTTTTTTAAGGACAGTTTTGATTGCTCTGTGGCACAAAAATCTGCTGATTAAAAAAATTAATGCAAAAACTGAAATAATTTTTTGAAAAAGCAGCTTATCTATCATTATTTGTATAGTTAGAACAAGGTGCAACCTTTGTGATTTGCAGCGCAAAAACTTTTCTGACAATTGTCCTATTTGTCTTTTTGAAAAGAGCAAAACTATTAGACTAGAAGATTTAGAACAGAGGTCTTAAAAATGCACCTAGAAGCTTATGTAGCAAAAAGTTAAGAACTTATTTTAAAGTTATTAAAAACTTCATTTGAATAGCTGGAAGCTTCTTTCCAAGCTTGTTAAAAGACATTCAGAATTTGTGTCTTTGTTCCCACCAAGCCTTGAAGGCTTAGAATTTAATTTAAAATAGTAAAGTTTTATTTTCTCAAGCTCAGAGGCTCCTTAAAGCCTAAGTAATTCATAGGACAATCAAATTCCCTTGTATATGACGTGACATAATTACTTTTTAAGAAAATTTAAAATGATGCCATGAACTGTACTAAGTCTTCTGGCCTTCATCAACCCTTGCAGTAATTATCTGTACCAGAAAAAGGCTTTTGGAGACACGAATTGGTTATAAATCACTAAAAGCATTCTTGTTGTACTTTTTAATTAGCTGATTTGCAGCACTTATTAAAAGATAACTTTTCTTTCTGGCTCCTGTCTGTCTGAAATAAGTTTGATTTGACAAAGATTTCTTGACACCTAAGAAGAGTTGTTTTCAATCACTTTTATGTAAAATAATTGCTCTTTGACATTGCAGTTTAATTCATAGTATAAGTTGTGCCAATAAAAAAAAGAAAACCAAAACCAAACCTCAAAACCTCAAACCTTCACTACAGGTTTTATACACAACCTGTTTTGATTTTGGATTGTATTGTAGGTTCAAGAGGTTGAAACTTCCTTTGTTAACATGCCAGTTTCTATAAACCCGAGTTTATTAAAAATCTTCCTACTTAATACTGACATTACCAGCTAACATTAACTTTGCTGTTAAAAATGTTTTTATGTGAAATCCAGAGTAAATGTGACACTAATAAAACCTACACTGTAATATACTGAATCTTTTAAGTCTGTTGTTTGTAAAGCAAAACTATCATTAGGATACAGCAAGGAAGAGTGCTTCATGATGAAGATCTTTTATGATGATACATCAAAGAAACTGTCTGATAAATCTGATTCTTAGATGATAGGTGCAGAAATCTTGCCAAGGTCTTGCGTTATTTGGTATACCTTGACTAGACAATGATGTGATATGAAATTTAAAACTACTCAATAGGTGATATAATTGGGTCTTTTTTGTTTATCAAATAAAAAATTATTTTATAGTAGAAGATAGCTACTTTCATTATCATTAATTCAGCCAGCTCAGTTTTATATAGGAAGAATGTTTTGAGAGGCAATGTTTTCCTAAATTCTGCTGGTTCAATATTTAAAGTACCCCCTGGACTGGGTTAAGAAAGCCTTCTGAATATATTACTGGTGGCATAGACATCTGAGATTAAGTACACCACAAATAAAGAGGTTTTTTTACAAAGTTTGAAACCAGTATTATATGATATATTTCATATTAATAGTAAATCCATGCTAATATAGCAGTCACTAGGAGAATTTAAGTAAGAATAGCAGTAGGAAATGCAAAGCAAATGT
>WBNO01032531.1:0-14824 GCA_013400575.1 Peucedramus taeniatus | reverse complement strand
TATATAATATATATAATAGCTATAATAGCTACATATATAGCTATATGTATTATATATATTACATACTATATATACATATAGTATATTTGTACATTAACTACTTACAAAGAGAAACTCCCCATCTCACAAGTACCAACAGGCAATTCAGTGGTGGGATCTGTGAAAATTCTGCTGACATTTCATGATAGCCCAGAAATGAACAGGAGTAAAGCAGAGCACAGGAAACAAAGCCTACCCTCTTCTTTCTGCCAGTGCTCTTCCCATCGCTTATTGCAAAATAAATAGTGGAAATGACTCCCCACATGGCCAGAGGGTTCATATCACAGCTCACACAGCACACAAGAGTGGTTTAAATGTCAATAACAATCTCAAAATAGCACAGTGCTTATGTGCAGTCATCTCCCACGTTAGCGGGTGTTCCCTGGGCTTTCTGCTGCTATCTCATTCACATCTGAGGTCTCCTCATTTCTGAAAGAATTACTGAAACTTTCTTGTGCCAGCGATTCAATTACCCCATTTATTCCTTCCTACAACAAATCAAATAAAGGATGGAAGCTATATTCATTTTTAATCCAGATGATTTTTTCTCCTGATGCTTTGATTTAATTAACCAACAATTGAATTAAGTAGTAATCACCGCAGACTCTTTCGTGTCGCTATCTTCCGCTCACTATCCTCTCCTTGCTCGTGGCTGATGTTAGCAGAGCTGCATGAGTGACATAATGCAATTTAAAGATTCTTCCATTATCTTACTTCCTTCAGCACCAAATCTTCACATCAAAAGCTATTTGCACACTGTGAAATTAAAAGAGCGCTCAGTAGATAACCATCATGTTCTGTCTTTCACATGCTAACTGCTCCTAGGGCTATTAAAATTAAAGAATATGTAAAATGCCACTCTTTACTATCTATATTTATAATTCAGAGCATAAACAGTCTGGTCTTTTTAATTTACTATTTTCAGTGTTTAGAATCCAGCTTGTCACAGATTTCAGTGGTTGTCAAGAAATATCCTAAATAAAGTGGAATCACAGAAATTTAATACTTAGAGTTTTATAAAAGCTCTGTACTACATTGAAGTCATATTACAGAAGGGATTTAGAGCATTTCAATGTCCTTCTAATAGTTTAAAGTACCTCTTCTTTTACAGTCTCTTTATTTTTAGACTTGGAGATTATATTACACACACATAGACAAGATTGCAGGATCAAGACCTGAATTTGCCTTTTTTCTTACTACCTCAGAATCTACTGCTTCTGTAGCAGCTGCTTTCTCATTTTAACTGTTTACAGGAAACTCAACTTCTTTTTTCATCCTGGACTTTCCAGCATTTTGCATTTAGCATATAACTTGCATTACACAAGCATCAAGACAGCATAATAAATGTGCCTAACATCTTCCTCCAATGCCCTGGAAAATTCTGAATGCTAAATCCTCCATTAATGAATTCAATTTGTGTCAGAGGCATTAATATTTGCAATTCAAGGGGGAAAAAAAGTGCTGTGGAAATAACTAACATATTTCAAACCAAATCAATTTGTTTGTAATATGTGTAGATTGGGTCACTCTACAAATGGAATTGATTATTGCTGTAGCTTAGGACACAGCATTACACATGGGACTGAGATCTCTTGCTTCTCACACTGGAACCCAGATTAATCATTATTTACCTCCATATTGTGACTTTAATGAAAAAGATGCCCCATTAATGGAGTGACCTAACCCCCATGGGTAATTCCCTTTATTCACAGGAAGAAGTTGTGAATTATGTCATTTTTCCCCAGGATGACACTATTTATGTAGCTGTATGATTACTGGGAGTAAGGTACAGCCAGGGTAAAGCTTCCATTATGCTGTAAACTTTAGGATGTTTTATCTCTTGTTAAAAAGAAACCAGCTGTGAGATTAAAGAAGCTGTTGTTCAATGCTTTGGGAACACAATGTTCAAATTTATCATAGGTAATAGTGATATTGTGCTATTGCTTATGAAAGGGGAATATAAGTGAAAATAGTACCTGAGCAATGATGACATATAGTGCAATTTCTACATGGCCACATAGGGTGATAAATAAAAAGATGACACAACCTAAAAAATAATGTTGTCACAAGAACAAAGGCATAGCTATTGTTCTAGAACAGATTTAGGCCTATTGTTTAGATCCTCCTTACAATGTAAATTATAGCAGGAAATCATATGGTTGCAGTTCTTTCTGTTTCTTTGATTCTGATGGAGAAGTTTTTTCACCCTGTAAAGAGGATATCATGGTGTATTTGCTGGGAAAAGATGAGCACTAAAGGACCTAGATGCTGTTGTGAGTTCCATTTCAAAATTAAGGCTGCCACAGATAACCAGCCTTTTTAAAGGTGTTTCATGTCATCCATAAAGAAAGAAAACCATGAAGGACTAAAATTTCACATTTCATTAAGGGAAAAAACCCTCTGAAGCTCCGAGTTAAAGAACTCTGATCCATTTACAAGGCAGAGGAAAAGACTGGACCTGCTGAATCACTTCCTGCAGCATCTGGCACAATGACAACAGAGCATTAACTGGGTGTAATGCCAATTACTTTCTGAGGGCTGGAGATCAGAGTCAAAGGCAGCAGCTGTTGGCCTCTTGAGGAGAATATTTTTTGTAGGAGACACAGAGGCAGAACTCTTCCTAAAGGGAATGTATTTCACAGTCATGTATGTAAGGAACCATCAGCTTTTGAAACAATGAGCCATTTTACCACTCACAACTCCTAATCATCAGCTAAAATAAAAGCCAGCAGAGCTGCTCTTAATTACCATCAGAGGTCCTCAGATCCAGATTTCTCCAATTCCCAGCAGAAACACATTTTTTCCTGCAGCACACAATAACTTTGCAATGTACTGCTTTCCCCATTCCTTCAAATGTATAAACATTTTTTTCCTTCATAATATAAAGTTGACAGTGCATATGGAAAAAAAAAAAAAAAAAGAGAAGATGCTATATGGGTATGACTCACCCTGAGAAGAATAAAATAAGGTTTCAAGCTGGGAAAATGTAGGGTGAGTGAGTGAGAATACCAGTCACCGATTTTACAGATGTGCTCTATTTATTTCATAAACTACTTTAAAATCAATTAGTAATAAGGTGGAATTTTCAGTCAAGTATTTCAAAACGCTAAATAAATCATACAAACTCCAGAGTTACTTCATCCCCATTGAAAAGTCAAAGCTCTAGGAGCAGAAGAAAACAGGCCTGAAAGAGTTGTGTTAGATACCAGAACTACTTCAACATTGCCCAGACTGAAGACTGGAAGGAAGGTCACTCTGACAGGCACAGCACAATTGCACTCACAGGAATCCAGCCAGAAGGGTGAGATTCTCACAACTATTCTTGTCAAAAACCATTACAAGGATCTTTAAAAAACAGTCAGGGTTTCCATTTTTGTCCTTCAGTGATGTACTGAGCCAAATTTGCTGGACACAACTTTGCTATAGAATCAGAAACAAAAAGTGCTATTTTGTGCTAAAATTCCATGTTACAGGTTTCTTATCTAAGAGTTTTCAAATAGCTCAGCTTTTTCATTGCAACAATCTGGACCACAGAGCCTAAATGAGGAAATTCTTGTTTGTGGTGTTTTGATTAACGTGAGAAAACCCTGAAATTATTCAAAATAGAGACAAGCAGAACTGTGCAGTCCTGCAGAAAAGAACCAAATTAACAATGGAAAGCTCCAAAGGAACATAAACACATGAATATGTGCATGGATGACTTGCTCACATGCAATACAAGGAGGTGATCCAAGACAGCCAGGATGGCTTCATTAAAGGCAAATTGTGCCTGGCAAATCTGAAGGTTTACATTGAATATGAGGAAAAACTTCACTGAAAAGGTGGTCAAGCATTGGAAGAGGCTGCTCAGGGAAGTGGCTGAGTTACCATCCCTGGAAGTGTTCAAAGACTATGTGGAGGTGACACCTGGGGACATGGTCTGGTGATGAACTTGGCAGAGTTGGGTTAATGGGTGAACTTGATAATCTTAGAGGTCTTTTCCAACCCAAATGATACTATGAGTCCATGTTATAGGTACATTTATGTGACATGATTTTATATTTCTGTATGTACATATTTATGCTCATAAGTTTATATGAAGAGTTACACATGTATATGCCTATATATAATGTATAAAATACATATTTTGTTAGCTTTTCAATGCTTTTCTGGCCAGAAACTTTTAAGGGGTAAACCAAAAGTCTCCTCTTAAATGGGTTCTCTTCTTGCTTTTCTTGCCAATTCCCTTAGACATAGCATATTGATGGGAGACGTGAAGAGGAGAAAGGAAATATCATCAGGATATACCATCAGAAAGGAGAGGTCTTTCACTACTCTCACTGAATTTCCAAGTAAGCAATGTCTTCAAGGCATCTAGGTCTTGTTTTGATGAGCAGTTTTTGGATGCACACTGCTCTGTGTGAAACTTAGACCTCCAGGACACATTGAAAGGCTGGATCTCCTTTGCAGACTCAGAAAAACTCTTGTGAGCACTGCCTTGGGAATAACCACATTGGCATCACTGGCTATCCTGCTTGATTTATTTTGTGGCAGCCTAATGGATGGGGTCAATCTGCCACTGGTAAAGCTCTCCTGACACCAATGGAGATAGAACAGGAATTAATTTGGTACTGGAAGCTAATTGCAATGTGCCATTCTTTCATGTGTAAGATATAGATGGAATAATTTAGATAGTTACATGTCTTTGCATGATTAAATAAACCAAGAATAATGAACAGTGAGCATAGGGCAAAAAAAAAAAAAAATCTATCCTAATTATTATCTTCCAAAAAATCAAGTTAATTGGTAGTCATGAAATTATTTACAACAGGCAGTGGACAATACCAATAAGAGGGGGAAAAACCCATCAACAAAAAAAATACCATCTCATGCATTTTTGTAAGAGAAACCAGTGGTCACTAGAGGAGTTTTAAGATATCTTCTCAAAACCTGAAGGGTATTATTGAAACACCTTAGAAAGCCCACGCTGCCTTTTCATCCCAGATTTACTTTCAGTTCTGTAGCCCTTGTGCTCCAAAAGATGAACTTAAGAGCAAAGGCTGCTGCAAGAGAGCCAGCACTCATCAGTCTGCCTGACAGAAAATATCACAGAGGAGATTGGATTCTTTCCCTTCCAAAGCTCACAATTTACAGCCCACTTTTGGAGTTCAGTACAGCATCCTTCAATGCTGCCTGCACCACTGCCCCTTCCTTCCCATGAATGTGGTTGTCTCTCAAAACCAGAGAAATCCACTGTTCTCTCTCTGTTGCATGTTTCCCACTGGCAACACTGGCTGAGTGCCAGGATCACTGGTCCTTCCAAGGTCTGGGGGAGCAGCAGAGGCAGCAGCAGGAAACCCCAAGGTGCTGCCAGCAGACCCCCATCAGACAGGTGGTGAAGCCATCGAGCCTTGGAGGAGGGAGAGTGACACAGGATGTGCCCTTGGAGCCCTCAGCCTCAAGCTTTCCCAGGAACACCTTGCAGAAATCCCCCGAGCCAGAAATGGGAAGCCTGCTTTGGGCTTTGGTGAGCTGAGTGCCTCTGGCTTCCTTCTTCCTTCAGAGATTCCCTGCACAGGAGCATGTGCACCATCTGCCAGCTTGGATCACACCTTCCCTGCTACCAGAGACCCTCGTGGGCCCTGGAAATCAGAGAGCAATGAGTTCTGCTGCACAACTGCAAATGCAGCACCCAAAACCTGCTAAGAATGCATAGTGAGGCATTTTTTTTTCCATTTGTATATGACAATAGATGCTTTAATTATTTTCCTTGAAGAAAACAAACCTAAGATAGAAAATTGGATTAAAATTAGTACCTTGCTTACAAGGTTAAAGCAGTCAAAGGAAAGGAAATTCAGGCTGCCTGTGAACCCTGAAATTCTTCAGTACTTGCATTACCCAACAACATGATACCTTTCCCATGGGACCCTTCATGGTTTTCCTCATCAGGGCACAACATGAGCACAAAAGGGAAGGCTGAAGAATGTATAGATGATGCAAAATCTTGTTACTCCTGAATTTTAGCCACCTCACTTAATAACACATGAACCTACTTTAACATGCTTTGAATGTTATTACTGTGGATACTGCTTCCTCATTAACACAATAATACAGGTACAAAAAATCATAACAATTCCTCAGATGTAATACAACTAAAACTACCCATACAATCCAATGTGCCATTTAGGGAAAAAAAAAAAATCTGAAAAATTAGTCTGGCTCCATCCAAACAGATTTTTGTCATCTTCCAGATAAAGAAATAATTTTCTATTCTACAAATTGTTTTCAATTTCCAGGCTGGCACATGGAACCTCAGAGCTAGAAGCACAGCTGGAAATCTGTGGTACTTTGTATGGTGACAAAGCAAACAAAATCACACGTCTCCCCCAGGATCAATGCACCTGGAAATAGTAAGAGACAGGCTACTGGAAATGTGTTCTCCATCACAAACACCTTCAGCTGTACTGGCAGAAACACATGGTTTTGGTGACTGATGTCTGCTTTCCAAGTTTAGTATTTCTTCACATATTAGTAGTCAAAGAACAATGTTATAGCATTTAAAACAGAATAAAACACAATATAAGAGGAGGGCTTACACTGAAATGTCAGTCAACACTTGTTGTGCCCTTTACTAGATTTTTGGGAACTCCTGGTTGGAAGGGTTTAGGATGAACACCTAAAAAAGGGGGTTCATTCATCACACTGTTTTAGTATGTTACTCTCAGTGTTCAGGAAGGGTCAGCCAGGGGAAACCTACAGCTTTTCCTTTCTTTTTGCCCACACCTTGTGAATTTTCACTCACACCTTGTCAAGACTTCTTCCCTACTGTTCTCCCACAGGGATGCATCCTACACACAAGCAGGACCCATTGAAAAAAACCCAAAAACCTTCTTCACAGGAAGAACTTCTGGGGAAAAAAAGCCACACACAGAGATGAGAAACAGAAGAAAAGAAGAATAAGATGTTACTTACTGGTTAACACAGTGATTGATCTTGCTGACTTGGAAACCATATTTGAGTTGACTACCAACAGAGTCACTATGTAATACAGGCCATGGTATTTGGCATTAAAAACCACAGGGGCAGGTAAAGTGCTATTGAATTCGTCGAACTGGAAAAAGTAGTTCTTGGATTCTCCAGCTATCTTCACAACATATACAGAGGATGAGCTCACCACGTCTGATGCTTCCAGGGAGACAATGATACAATTGTCTTCTCGAACAGCAACTTGGAAAGGTTCTGCACTCTACAAGACAAGAATAAAGAGTTTGTTGAAGTGAAATCTAGTATTTGACTTTCACCTATTTCCCTTGTTATTCATAAGATACTCATGTTATATTTGCAATAAATTATGTCTCATATTCTACTGGAGAGTTAACATCAAACAAGAGCAATTATTTCAGGCTACAATGCACAGTCAGCCAAAGTCCACAGGTATCTGATTATCAGAGGCCAGTCTCTCTGCAGCAGAGGCTGGATCCTGCTGTTTGTTTTCTGATACTCCAGCCACTCCATTCCTTACATCCTGAGGAATAAAGCCTCTGTCATCCTTTCCTGAGGAAAGGTGAAGTAGCACAGAAGGATGAGATTGTAAAGGATATCAGGGGCAAGAGGATTTCCAAAAAGCCTCAATGTCATTTAAATCCCCCCCCAAAAAGAGGTGATTTATCTTGCAGAAAGAGGATCATATATTCCTCCACACAATATAGTCTGAAAGCCTACAACTGAAGAATAATTTTTGGTACTGCCTAAGCTTTTCCAAATGGATATTGTATTAATCATGTTTGCCCATTTCAGCAAGTACCAAGCAATAAGCAGCTCTCACCACTGTGTCCATAGTTTTGGCTGGCACTTTTTATTTCCTAAGCTACAGCATTTAAATTTTAATATTTTTTTTAATTAGTAGTAGAAAGAAAGGAGCAATTTAACCTTGTTTTCATGTATCATGAGCATGTTAAGCCATTGCCAGCTGAAAACACTTTCCTTTTTATTAATTTCAAACCAGCTGTCAGGAGAAGCACTTGTTCTCTATAGGAATTTCAAAACAGATTCATGTTAATTAATGAGAAGGAAAAGTTCAAGCTTACTTTAAGAGTTGCCTTTTTGTTTATTAGACCACACCACAGCATATAATTTTGTTACCCCCTGTGAAAACTGTAATATCTGGTATTTTCAGTTCCCAACTCCACAGTATTTTTTTCCTTCCTGTTTCACAAGGCTGAGAGCTCTCAGAAAAAGGTGGAAAAGCAAGGTTAGTTTGCAACTTCTTTGATCAAGTTGTTCCTGTACCAGAGAGAGCTAGAGACCTCCTTCAGAGATTAATTCTAGCAGCCTGATTACCTCTTATTTTCTTGTGGTTTTGTTTAGTGCTTGTTCTTCCATGAAAACAATATTTCTGGGATTTATGCTGCAAGAACCAGGATCCTTATTTGAAATTCACACATCTGGTGTTGCCAACTCCTGGCATTCAAAAAAACACCTCAAAAAAAACCAAAACAAACAAAAAAAACACCAAACCAAACAAAAAAAACCAAACAAACAAAAACAAACAAACAAAAAAAAAACCAAACCCACAAAACCAAAACAAAAAACCCAACAAAAACCCCAAAAAACACAACAACAACCCCTGCAACAACAACAGAAATAAACCCACCAAGGATAAATAATTGGTTCTAGGAGTATAAGATTTAAAACAGCAGCAACTTGTCTTTATATGTATTCATGGTATTATCACTGGGCTTTGACATTTACAGTCTACCTGAGATTATGCCACCCTAGAGGCAAAGCCACAGGCTTGAGACAAAGGCCCTAAGCAAACCCTCTCATCTGATCCAAGAGGAGAACAAAGCATAAAGCATATAATCAGTCCAACCCAAATAGGATAACCTGTCTAGACAGCTCCAAGCCTGAGATTAAAAACAGAGGTAATGCAACTTCAGCTCTGACTGGAGGTTTGCTTTAGTTAGTCTTTTAAAAAATTACTTTTAAGTTGTTAGAATTGCATCTGCCAATGTTATCAGTGGGAGAATATTTTGGTATGGAAGTCTGGGTAATTTTTCACAGATGGCAAAGTGATTGTTCCAAAAGGTTTATAATGTAATGCTACAACTACAAAAAAGCTTCCATGTGTTTTCCTCAGCCTGAGCTGAATTCAACAGGCTTACCCTTGAGTAGATCAAAATTCTGCATTTCAAGTCATTGTATTTTGCCTTAAATCCAAGTCTAGCATTTGGATTCACACAGAGTCGAACATTTAACTGGGGATTATGCTTAGATCTGGTTGAAACCAAGTAGAGGTTCTCTTATCCTTCTTCCTCCTTATTTTCTTTTCAGTAAGAAAATGTGGAATCAATCCTACTTCAGCCCTCCTGGTGCTGGAAGACAGGAGAAGGAAGGCACAGGTGACCTGACTCTGCAAAGGCATGTGCACTGCTGTATCACAGAAGCCATGGCTGTCTTCCAAGACCAAACAAGGACTCAGCAAGGTTATTTCTACACACTAAGTTTGAAGTTCATGTATAATCCCACAGAAGTCTGTGGGTTTTTGTCGAAACCTCCCTCATGGGTCCCCCTGATGGGGAGACCCCTAAAAGGTTCTGTGTCAGAAATGAGAATTGGATGTGACTCTTGGTTTTTCAGTCTCCAGGTTGCTGTTTTTAATTCTTTTATCAGTTCTGCACACCCTCTACATCTCAGACTGAGCGTACAAAGAGAAGGCACCAAAAGTCACACAACACACAGATTCAAGGTCTTTTGAAGCTATTTTGTCCAATTAACTCTTAGAACGTACTTTACTTCTACCTTTCTACCAATAACTAATTATTTTTCTGTCCACACAATGTCTGCATTGCAGCTCTTTCTACACAGAGAGACAATCACTCTCTGTCACCAACACTGCAGAAAATAGAGTAAATGAAGATCAAGAAGGAGATCAGACAACACCCAAAATCCTCCCTCTAGTCTCCTACCCACCTCCATACTAAAAACCCAAAACCTAAGTTTTTCACCCTGTGATAAACTACACTACGATCTGTTTCACACACTCATAGATTCCAATTGATCCAAAAGTCTTGGAAGCTTTCTCCATGGACAGAGGTTAAAAGCAGTGTTCTCCTGGGGATCAGGACGTCTCAGGACAGGCAGAGAAATATTCCCTGTGCCCTGGGTTCCAACAGGTTTTGACCTTCCACACACTTGCTTTTGAATGCTTCACTAGAGGAAAAAGAATGGTGCTGTCTCTAAAATTATTCTGGCCTTCCCTTGGCACTGAATTCCACAGCACTAACTCCACGTGCCTGCCTGGCTATGAAGAACCAGCCCAGAGTGCCAAACGAGTTTATACCTGCCAGCAGACAGTTCAAAGCAAGTTGGTTGTACTATAAATCATTTGCTATGCTAATCAAGTACAGCTGGAAATTAAGCATATAATTGCAGGGTCATGGACATTCCTAGGATATAATTAGATGCTTTCAGGCAATGCTCGTATGGGTTGTGATTTTAGTCTTTGTGATTCTTCCATGGGTATTGTATTAACCATGATGAAGACCATGCTTTTATTTTTCCTCCCCTCAATGTTTTCATGAATCCACAGCAAGCACCCCTGAGCAAATGACTCCTGAGTCTTCTTCAACAGTTCTCACATGATTAGCATAGAATGCCTCTGCCAGCTAAATAAAACTCTCAGACATTTCCTAGTGTTACCTATGACACCTGCCTGGGGTAAATAGCTTTTTTTGAGTTCTCTATCACCCTAAGCAGGTGGGGACTGTGAAATGATAGCTTCCCTCATCCATGTGCTTGTGTCCAGATGCTTTGGAAGCACTGCTGCCACAATGCATTTTTTGAGAGCCATCTCTTTAGCAGCCATGTGCCCCATCCAGCCCATCACTGTGCCCCTCTGCAGGATGCATCCCTCTCTTCAGGGGCCCCTTTCCAGTGATTATGTCCCTCTTCCACACCTCTGTGTGCTTTCCAACTGCTGCATGCACGGGACACATGGTATGTAGGAGACATTTCTTGTTTATCCACTGGCTCTTGAAGTAACTTCTAGCCTTTAATTTCATCTTCTAAGATTGCAGTAGCAGATCAGAGATCAATAAAAAGAATTGGCAATTAACACGTCATGAGACTAAATCATTTATCTCCGTTGGAATATGGAATGTGTTATCTCCTTTGGAATATGTTTTAAAAAGAACAGACCATTCTGGTCATCCTTCCTTCAAGCTGTACAAGGTCAGGGTTACCAGCCAGCATTGAACTTGTGATTTTGGAAAGAGGCTAAGAAAAAAGCTGAGTATTTTCTCTAAGCACTGCTGGAAGTGACAAACATGCCCCACTTAACTAGATTGTAAAGCCAGTGTGTCTTAAGACTGACAGCATCAGTATGGTAAATACACATTTCATTACTTCTGGTCAGCTACCTCCAGGATTTAATTTGCTGGTGTCACAGCTTGAGCGGCTGTTTCATGCCTGTGGGGAAATTTGGCAGGGTTTGTGCATTCAGAACCAAATTATTAGCTCCAACTTCCTTCCTAGTTTATTATTACAAGCTCGTGCCACGATAAAGCACTTAGAATAAAAAAAAAAAAAAAAAAAAAAAAAAAAACAAAACCCAAGAGGGGGAAAGTAAATCCCACAAAGTGATGCCTGTTCACAGTCATTTCCAGTGCAGGGATGAGTCATGTTAGTGGAATTTCCAGCCAATAACCAGGTCCCAATTCAAATAAAAAGGAGGGGGAGGCTAGGAGATATACAACATGTCAAATAAACAATATCCAAAGAGTAATAGGAGAATAAACAGTGTGCAGCAGAGCCCAGAGTCTTTTTTTCAGAAGTTTATATCCTCGTTTTATTTCCATATAACAGAATGAGTTTTACGCATGAGTAAGAGATCAAAGTTGCAAAACAACTACTGATTTTAGGCACTCTAGCTTTTGAATGTTTCATTCTGAAACACATAGTGCCAGAACCCAATTACCAGAAGTGCAAGTAGTTACAAGTTCTGCTGACTTTAAGAGGAGCTGTGGACACTCATCAGCTGTGTAAAATTCAGGTACTGGTAACTGCATCTCATTATCTAATGCCAGACAAGTGGAACTAAAATCCCAAACAAATCTGACTTTTGTCAACTTTTACAGAGTAAATCCTGCAGCATTCACAGAATTTTCAAAGTGGGCATCTGAAATCCCAAAGCAGGAGCAAAATTTAAAGCTATGAGGATCTACTCAGGTACCATACTGATCACCTACTGTGTGATGTTGGACAAAAATAACATCCATGCAAGTATAAGAAAATATTGAACACTATATCCAGACCTCTTGTGTGAAATACTGGCTGTTTTGTGAGTGATTCTACTCTGATATATTTTGTCCTGGTGGCCAATAATGCTAATTTCATTCTAAATCATATGATGACTCATTCTCACCACGATTCATCTTACTTAATCTTAGGAATTTAAAAGGAATGACTAAGCCAGGATGACCTTTCCAGACAGAACACCTGTGGATTCACCTAAGACTGGAATTACATTTGAAAATGCACTAAACAGCCAAAGGGCTGATGGTCCCACCTTGGCAATATTCCTGCAGTCCTCTGTCACTGGGTGCAGTGAGTCCAAGCCTTACAAAAAAGACAGCATTGGCATCCAGATTTTGGGATCTTGGCCTCTGCTACAGTCTTGCAGTGGTACAACCACAGAAAGCTAGAAATAAATACTACTGCAAAATTTGCTTCCTTGGAATTGCTAGCTATCATTATTAGCTCCTAGAGTTTAAAAAAAATAGGTAAAGACATCCTTAAAGAACTCAGGGAAGCACATCCTAGGCTTTCCACATGTTCCAGTGAATTCTGGAGCAGATACAGACTTGAGTGCTGACTGCAGGAGGAAAGGATTGTTTGACATGATCTTCAAAAATGTGAACAAAAATGTTACAGCCTTCCAACAGAAATGTAAAGACTTCTGGAAAATAAGGGTATTTATTTATGAGACTTTTGTTTTTATCTGCACTTTCCCACAGGTTGTGTAAAGATCATCCCTTAATAAACACTCCTTGGAAGAAATACTCCATGGGAAAAAAAAATAGCAAATCTGTATAGTTCAGATTTTCTGTGCAAAAAGGAATATTTTAACATGTAAAAAGATAGCAAAAGCTGCAGTTCTCAATAATTTATGGTTTGTGATTCAGGTTAACACATAATTTCTGGCATTCTGCTCTATGAATAGTGTCCTCAGCCCTGTTGCTATTCTGAGTCTCAAAAAGCCAGTAATAACAATCCACTGGTCATATTTTATAAATGAGCTTCCACATTTCTTTGCTCTGGGAGACAGCTCCAAAAGGATGAGTATTTTTTTCCATCTCTGCCCACAAATGCAGAACATGGGGGTGGGTTTTTTTTAAGCAAAC
Source organism: Peucedramus taeniatus (assembly GCA_013400575.1). NCBI lineage: Eukaryota > Metazoa > Chordata > Aves > Passeriformes > Fringillidae > Peucedramus > Peucedramus taeniatus. The sequence continues at coordinate 1,403 of WBNO01032531.1, read as the reverse complement.
ATCATTATGGTATGTACAGCCCACCATGTTTTGCTGCCATTCTGAAGTTAATAACCTGGAAGGAAATATTTCTTCACACAATCATCTGCTACTACAACAGCATTAAGTAGATTCCAGAATGCTAATTTCATTAAGACTAGTATCTAATGTATCCCACTGTTAACATGTCCAATACTTGATAAATTATTGCTAAATATATATTTCTAGCCCATCTTTCTAGTGCAGAGGGCAACACCCAAGCACAGTGATCCAGAGGCCTTGATGTTAACAAAGTTTCAGACAAATTTAGGACTCCTAGGATGGCATTTCTCCCTGTTATTGATCCTGACTGCACATGTGCACCCCTAATAGAACAGGAATTCACACCCAGGGAGATACAGTTTGGCTTCTCTCCACTCTAGATTTTAAGCTTTTCCCTAGTAGTAAAATTATGTCAAAAAGCATAATTCTGCTGAAAGAAAATATGGTTTTGGTTCCCTTCCCCAACTCAGATCTTAATGGAGTGTCTGCAATTAAAGTTTAGCCATCCCTTGTGGATGCAGCCAAACACATGCCAGATGAACCTTGTGCTTTAATTAAAATGCATCTTCCCTCTTGAGCCTGTATGTGAATAACAGAAAATGCAAAAGGGCACAGGAAACATATCACATTGCCTCAAATCCCTTAATTCTACCAAAATGGCCCTTCTCCAGTCAATCCTTGTTCTTTGGGACAAGAATGAGAAGAAATTTCTGCCTGAACCAATGGTAAAATGATCAGAGCTGAACATATGCCAGATGGGAGGTGTTGGTTGGATCCCCTGCTAAATTCCATAAAGAACAAGTAGGGAGAAAGGAAGAGAAAGATAAACGCCATGTAACACTATCCTAAGAACATACACATTCTCCAGCAATTAAGAGTAAGAACTCTCAGAGCACAGCATCCACCTGCAACTACAGTTCACTGTGCATCCTAGGAGGAAGGAGGAACAGACCACCCCATGGCAAGGGTGAAGGAGAAGGCAGAGTGAACAAATGAGCCATAAATTAAGGTAGATTTTTATTGTAAATGCAAGGCAACCCCTGTGGCAGGGAAGAATGATGCATCTGACTCCATGTTGTCAGAAGGCTAATTTATTACTTTATTATACTATATTATATTAAAGAATACTATACTATACTAAAGAATACAGGAAAGATACTTACAGAATGCTAAAGAGATGATAATGAAAACCCGTGACTCTTTCCAGAGTCCCAGCCCAGCTTGGCCCCTAATTGGCCAATGTGCCAAAACAGCTCACACTGTTTTGATTTGTCCCAATCAAGGACTCACTTCAGGTAAACAATCTTCCCAGGACGTTCCACATGTGCACAAACACAGGAGAAGCAACTGGGATAAGAATTGCTTTTCTCTTCTCTGAGGCT
>WBNO01032526.1:42111-69654 GCA_013400575.1 Peucedramus taeniatus | reverse complement strand
CCTGTCTTTCAAACCAAGACAGGCCTGATTCATGCAGACTGTGGACTCTGAAGAGCAGTGCTCTTGAAAGGGCACTAAAGTAACAAACACACTGCATGATGAAAAATAATGTTGATGTACTGAAGGTAAATGTCATTTCATATTTTGACTGTCTTTAGTTCTCCCGGTCTCCTTCAAGAACCACACCTAACTTCTAAAAGCTGAAAAATGTTCCAAATAACCTCTTAATCATAGACCTTTTCTTTCAGTTGTACCAAGCTACGATACTTTCCTTGTGTTCTTTTGCTTTAAATTGCATTGACCCAAGGTGTAAGACAGGCAACAAACAAGTCTGAACCGATGTCAGATTTCAGATCCAGTGTCTCACCAGATCTAGACATGGAAGCTCTCCAGTGCCCTGTGAGATATATAATAGGCTCAGAAATAGCTAAGAATTAAAATAATGTAATTTCTTTAAAAAAAAATTCTTTTTTTTAAAAAGCAATTTCTTTTTTTCCCCTAAGTTCCTAAACTTTATTAACTGTGGCTTCTATCTGTCTTTGAGATCCACAGTATTTCTAGATAGGAGAACAAGAAAATTCTAAATCCGCAGCTTACTTCCATTATATTTTTCTTTAAAATGCAAAATAATCTGTTTTCAAGCATACTGAGTGCTTGGTATTTGGCCTGGTAAGTTACAGATTTTAGGTCACATAACTGTACCTCAAGAAAACTCACATAACTCATGTAAGGTTGACAACTTCTGAATACAATTGGAAGAATAAAGGCTTTTTTTCTCAGCGCCTGAGTGGAAAAAGTTGGAGAAATACTATTTAGATTCCATTTGGAGGGCTCAGGATAGAAACAACAAACAGGTGGTTTTGGGCAACTTCAAATATTTAATTTACTCTGAAACAAAACATTTAAATCCATTCTTTTATCATCGTCATTTCTTTTTAAATAAGCTTTTTGTGCTTCCTTATTTATAAGGTAGGTCTTGCTAATGAAAAAAGACATTTTAAACCAGAAGTAAAAATGTCAAAGCAGACCACTCTGGCTCTCCATAGACAAATGTTTCACATAAGGAGAATGAGGGAAATTGCCTTTTAGTCTTCAAAATTCTTTCAGTTGATCTTGGAACAAATTTTTGTCTGTTTCATTGCCTCCAGAGCTCCATTTCTTCTACCACATCTACTGCTCATTGGGGAAAAAAAAAAAAAAAAAGAAAAAAAAAAGAGAGAGAAAAAAATAAGTGCCTAACTCTATTCAAAATAAACCCATCCAAACTACTGCGAGGAAACCCTTTTTGCCTTAGCAGTATGTTCTGAAAACCTGCTCATACAGGTACTGTGTGCTTTAGTGATGCAGATTCCCTGCAGCAGTTGTTAATTGCTTCCTCTTGGCCTAGACCCCTGGCTACCTTTGGGCAAAGCTGCAGCACTCCTGCATACAGGGGCCTGGTCCACAGTATGACTCAAAGGATCCAAGCAGCTTCTCTGAAACTGCTCAAGTGTTAGTGCAGGGGCAGGCAGCTCCTGCCTTCCACACAGACTCCACGGAGGAGCTTAACCAGAGTTCTGCATCACGGCTGAGCGCATCAGCTACTCTGATCCAACAACTGCCCATCCACCAAAGTCAATGACTTTGAATTAAATGCAGTGAGGTGAAGCACAGTAGGATTCCCTAATAATGGGCTCCACAAGAAGGCAGCCTTGGACTTAAGGCAATAGTGAATGTTTTGCATGAGAAATCCAGCAGCACTTATGGGAAGATCTGTTCCACAGGAAAATTCTAGGGTGCCTGGCTCAGCTCTCTGGGACCACTGTCTGTCTGAAGGAGGCCAGACCACAGCCCATACAACTGGCTACTAGAGCTGAAACAAATGAATCTGCTGTTGTCACTAAATGCTGTGTCAGGAATGTTTCTTCAGTTCTGACCTTTCAGGTGCACTACCTAAAATTGCATAATGTTCTTCAGTTACTTTTTGTGGGAAATAGGTTTCTCCAAGACTTGCCATATTCATTCTCTCTCATTTGAAGAGTTTGATCCATGTGTGTGGAAAGGGGGAAAGGGATAGGAAGGACAGGGTTTTCCAGAATACCTACTACTTCCCTGAGCCCTTATTAAGCATATTCACAAGATGTATCTCCTTTATTTCTTGCCCTAATATATGGGTTTTATGCTTCATTTACAGAACATTAAAAAAACCCACAGAGAATCAAAAAAGCACACATACAGTTTGACTGAAAGAACTGAAAAACAATAATAATGTTTTTACATTCTGATTATCTTCATTTTACTCACCTAACAAAATGAGAAAACATGTTTTCTAGTGGAATTATTTGGAATCAGACTAAATGCAGGATGTGTCATTCGTCTGAGATGTAGAAACTTCTGGATTTATTTAGGAAAACATTGCTTTAAAGGGAGTTCCTCAGAAGAAAGCAATTAAATATCATTTAGAAAAAAATGCATATTGGCATAAATTGGCATAAATTATGAAATACAGTTGCAAAATGTATAGCTTTGTCTCCTGGTTTTATTTTTTTCTGGTTGGACCTTCTCCACAGACCTGAACAGCAACAGCTAATTGTACTGAAATGTGGGAGAGTTTTTAGTGGTTTTGGGTGTGGGAAAAAAACTAACAAAAGGACAACTTCTTGTTGCTCAGATCAGATTTACAAAGTTCTGATGAGACTGAAATTCCCAAGAGTGAAAAACAAGTGCATTGAAAGCCCATAAAAACCAATAGCAGTCTTTCTTTTTACTTCACTGACCTTTAGAAATTACTTTGAGGTTGAAATCCTGCCCTCACTAACTTCAGTGGTTCTTGGATGAGGTCCACATAAAATTGTTTACTACCTCCAGAGCATTTTTTCAAAAAGTGGGAAGCTTCCCTGTGCTTGCTACATACCAACTCCATTGGAGAAGTGGAATCAGAATTCAGACAACTTAACATTAGATCAAATGTGTTTACTTTAAGCAGTCCTGCTGAATGTCTGCATCTCTCTTATCAAAATCTTGCAGATACTGAGGGTTTTTTTCTCTGTGCTTGATTCTGCCTAAGGAATTTCTACCACCTCCTCCAGGGGCTCTGTGCAGATACAACAATCTACATCCACAATCTCTGCTCCTCACAGTCAGGGCTTCCAACTGCTGATTGAAAGGTATCATGGCATTTTAAAAGGTTTAAGCTACCTTGTGACCTGCTTTTTCTCCTTTAGGGGTGAAAACATGTATACTTTTCATAACAGTCAATTATCATGTAAAAAACCCAAGAGACTTAAGGTTACATTTTCTCCCTTAGGTTTAAGTAAAGTATTGTCCAGAAATAACTTTGCAGAGGCAAACATAAAAAAACTCCTCTGTTTGCACTTTGGTTAGGTTGATTCCAGCCACTTTTGCGGCTACTATAGAGACTGTCATTTGTCTGGTTTCAATACTGAAGCTTCAGAAAAGTATTAAGGTACTGAATATGAAAGCAGAAATGTGTCAGCCTCAGCCCTGCACTCACTTGATCCCCATGAGCTAGGACAGCGGTTCATGTGCTTCAAGTGGTTGTAGTTAAAAATGCTTTTATGTCTATCTAAAGTTACCACAAATAACACAGGGCCCTCTACCAGCACAGTTGCAGGTTACGAGTTCTTGGAAGCCGTAATAACAGGATTGTTTCTCTTCCTGCATGAATGATCATTTTAACCTTAATTGTAGCTGTTCATTTATTAAAATAAATAACTCAGGAATATAACAAGTTTTAAATTCCAGCTGTTCAAACAGTCTTTTTATTTTCTTTGTGCACACAGTTTGATGGGTAATTTATTGCATCCATTTTCTTTTTTTTCCCCTTTTTTTTCCCCTAAGAAATGTGCAATATATTTTCCAGCTATACTTGAGAACTATGTATCGAACCACTGCTGGTTCAACACAGGGCCATAACGAAAAACAAACTTTGCCCTTCTATAATAGCACATGACATGATACTTACTGATTTCTGATTCTGATAATGATTCACAAGGTGATTGAGACTGCCATTGTCCAGCTTAATATTCCAGCTGTTGCTTTGCTCTTCCCTTTACCTGCTAGCTCCTTTTCCCTGAACTTTACTTAAATGCTTATAAGTTCCACTGTGCCTTCTCCCAAAGGGATGCTACTCTTTGTCCTTGAGATATACCCCATATTCCATTTAACAGCCTCCTTTGACATGAGAAGCTCTACTTCCTACATCAGACAGCTTACAGGGGGTGCACAGGTGTAGATTCAAGGCCAATTCTTCCCCATGCTCCTCCAGTGAAGCCAGAGAAGGGATTCCCCACTTCCATCCCCTAAAGGAAGAGGCAAGAGGGCAGAGAGGTTCTGGCCTCAGACTGTCCTCCCACGCTCTGTCAGTCCTGAGGAGATGCAGAGTAAGGGAGGCAACCTGCAGCAGCAGAGTGAGTCAGCACTGCTGGCTGGTGTCCAGGCATGATTCAGAACACAAGTTATGAAAATATTCCCAGGAGCCGCTTATGATCTTAAACTGTTCATATACATTATTAAATCAGACTGGAAGGGCAATAGAATCACTGAATCCAAATAGGGTCTGTAAAAAGGTCTTTCTCTTATAGTTTTTTATTCTTGTTATCACACCATCTCACACATGAAGCAAAGATAGTGATTTTTCCTGCATTCAGCAATGCAAAACATATAATGAAGCATAGTTTCATTTGTAGTAAGATAAGAGATAAAGGAAATAATATTTTATATCTGCTAGAGAAATGGGACACACAAATATGAATGCCTTGATTTTCATCAGCATTTAAAGTTGGCAGTACATTTGTCTGGTCTTAAAGCAGATATAGATCCCTTTAAAACTCCGCTTTGGTAAGGGAATAGTGTGAAATGTCCCTGTAAGGGAATAGTGTGAAATGTCCCTGTAAGGACAGGGTCTTCTGACCATTTATCATCTGACCACAGGCACTGTAAAACTCTAATGTGGGCAAGAAAGGCTGCAGCTTTTCTGCATGGTGACAGGTTTAAATAATCTGGAAGAGAGCGTGTTAAGGTCTGCTTCTGCTTACATGTGTATGCCAATTGCCTAATTCTAATGTGTAAATGCTTCCCATCCTAAAAAAGGCAAAGCCTATATAATTCACCTCAAGTCATCCTTGAATCTGGAATTCTGAATCCAATTTGTGTTAGGAGCCAATGAGTTCTGCTTCAGAAGTTGTTTCCTTCCAAAAATGAAAAGAAAATCTCTGTGAAGGAGTGATTGTTCACAGGACTACTGCCTCCTGATTCTCTCTGCATGATGTTCTCCTTTACACAGACTAATTGTCAGCACTTCTGAGCGTGATATCCAGCTTCCAGCATATTATAAGATGCTCATTGGGGAAAACATACCATTATTATGAAAGATAGTGTGCTGTCCCACAGGAGACACTTGGCAGAGGGAATAAGGAAATAAAGTCAGCTTGAAGCTATAGCTGAACATTTGCAGACTGTTACAAAGCCTGCAAAACAGGAGAAATTCCAGCATGTTTCAGTTTTATTGGCTCTCCTGTATCATGAATCCCATGACCTAGGCAGGTCTGCTTCACAGTTCACAAGATGTAATAGTGGGAGAGAATAGATTAAAGTTGAGGAAGAAAAAGTAGCAAAGATAATAGAAGCAGATTTCCTAGCTTTTGATGAGGAATGTCTAATAAGAATTCTAAAAGCTGGCCTGTCTTCAGAAATGTTTGCTTGAAGTTCCACATCCCAATAATGCTTCATGAAAAATATTTTAAGCCTTCTATTTAAAGGCAAGCATATGTGTGTGTGTGTGTGTGTGTGTGTGTGTGTGTGTGTGTGTGTGCATCTGTGTGTATGTTGTGGGGGGTCTGCATTTTAGTTCTTCACCTTGGCAAAGAAGTTCTTTTTACTGCTTATGAAGATCTATGTATCTATGTATGGTAGTGGTGCTGCAGTTATGAGCAATGTAAATGCTTTTAACCTAAAAGAGAACTAAAATGTCAAGATACCAAGATCGGCAGAGGGTTCGTCTGGAAAAAATTTAGAATGTTGCTCTGAATAGTGACTAACAAAAGATCCCCTTTCCACTTACAAAGTAAATAAACTAGGATGAAAATAACTACTGTCCACAGGTATGACAAAAATAGCTGATTCCTCTGACAACCATGAACAGATGTATGAGGAAAACTTCCCAGGGTTTACAAAGCACTGCTTGGGGGCACCAGAAAGCTTTGTAGCCTGGAATGATTGCTGATGTTCTACTGAATACCACACACATTACCAACCACCAGAGAAGTCCGAGATACGGTGACTTTGTCTGAATCCCTTCCCCTCACCGTTTTCTACACATCAGCACACATCCAGTCCCATGCAGAACTTTCCAAATTGAAATCACACATTGTGCTTCCCCTGAAATGTGCAAGCCATCTGCCGCAACTCTGTTTGGGTTTCAGCCATTTCTTTGTGAATAGGTGCTTATCAGTTTCTCTTGTTATTTGTACTTTGAGGTAGGCGATGGGGGAGTCCAAGACCACCAACACTCTCTTTGTCTGACCAGATGCATACTGAATTATTTCCTATAAATAATGGAAGAAGGTTCTGAAAAATATACTCCTATTTACACTTCTATTGGATTTTTCATTAGTTCTTGCTCATGTGTTTATTTTTAATGTAGTGAGAAATAAGAATAGAGAAGTATTATAAGTATATTATGACAAAGGTGCTAATAACATCAAAGAAAATAATCTGTTTTACAAAAATGATGAAGAAAGTGTTTATAATTCACTATAAATGTATGCTGGTGTTTTCAGCAGGTGTCATGAAGTATGTAAATACCAGTAAGCCATATCTGTTTACCCCTCTGGATAGCTGAGATGGTAATCACTGATACATGGGAGGCAAAAATGACAGTTTTGTTTTGCTGTCTTTTGGTTTGGTTTGGTTTTCAAGAAAACCCTGCTGAAGAAGTGGCCTTTTTATTCCTTTGACCTACATGATCTTAAAACTTGGTTTGCTCCCCCATAAAGAATTCCATAGCCAGTAATTCTAATCCCCAAAAAAACTATCCCCAAACACTGTCTAAGACAAAGTCAAAACATATCTTTTTTTTTTTCTTTTTTTTTTTCCACATCTTGCCTCAATGGAGCACAGCTGCTCTGTGGGTTGTGGACAGAAAGGTGATCTGATGCACACTTCCTTTGAGCATGCACAGGAGTATATATGCATCTACACTTTTTCCACATAAATTACCCCAAACATAGTAAGAAAAATAAATTTTATTCCCTTACAAAATGGAAATGGTCTCAATAATTCAATATCCTGAAGTATTAGTTTGATACAAATGTCTCTTGCTTCCTTTTGAAGGTAGTAGATTTATGTACATGTGGAAAAATAGGATGGAAAATCTAATTTGGGGCTAGAAGGGACCTGTGGAGCAGAACCATTAAAGTTATTTCAGGTTGCTTGTGATCTTGTCTGGTCCAGTTTTAAATACCTCCAAAGAAAGAGAATCCATAAACTCCTTGGGCATGAAAGATAATTTTTTCATGTGCTTCCATTTTTAAATATGGAAGCCATATTTAAAACATGGACACCTTACTATTTCCACAGTGAATTTAAGATTTCATATCCATTATTAGAACAACACAATTCAGCTCCTTGTATGATTAACCTAGATTTTCCTTTTTTAGAACACTTAAGAGCAAGGGAACATGTCAGGCTCACCAGTGTTTATTAAACATAGCAGCAAGATAGGAAGGCAACAGACACAACCTGTGGAGCTTAAGTTCCACTGGCCAGAGTAGAAGATGCTTTTCCAAAAGTCTCTGGAATTTTTAAAGGAAATTGTAATTTGCTTTTCACCAAAAAAAAAATTACAGCACTCAGTCTATTTGGGATACACTTGCCAGGAATATTTTAGTAAATGAACTTATTTTGTAAAGAAAAGAAAATTATTTGCAGGAAATTAATTCAGGAGTTTTATCCAGAAACCAGAACCTGAGTTTTAGGTTTGTCCCATGACCGTAAAACTCTGTCCAAAGAAATAAAATGTTGTATGCTTGCAACAGATAGCAGAGCAAACAAATGACAAACTGAGGCTAAGTAAATAATGGGTGAATTCAGGAAGATGGCATCCTTCCTGCATATACCTTTCAAGCAGGACAAGCAGTGATATCTGCCAGGTTCAATGCTTGGATCAGTTTTTCATACACCTCTTACATTGGTGCAGTCTGCAGAACATGTTATTTTAGAAATTTACAAAACCAGGTTGGCTGCTGGATAAAAGGATAATCCAGTTTCTCAGTGTTTCTTAAACTTCATCATTTGCACCACTCCTAACAACAATCCCTAGGAAACTTTCCTCTATATACATAATACTTGCAAGGATCTTGTCCCAAATGCAGGCAGTTCCTCTAACAGTGTCCAGAAAATAAATGAGTTTTACCCGATGACCAATCTCCACTGCAGGCTGCTCTGCTGTACCCAACCACTGTTGTTCACTTTCTTGGAAATGTTTGGCAGCACTTAAAATCGCTACGGTCAATTCTTTTAAAATATATATCTACCCATAAAGCCAGATGCCTTGGGAGCATTAATGCAATTTATAGACGTCTGAGAGACAGGAGGAAAGTGTAAGTGATACTTTGTTTCCCCATCCCATTTGAAATGTTTTGCTTCTCTCAAGTATGGTATCATTTAAGGAAGAAAGGAAGCACCTTGGTTAACTCGATGGCCTTAGGGCCTTTTTCCAGCCTTACTGGTTCCTGTGACTTTTCCTAATGTGGGGAACACCATCAACTCCATCAAACAGTCCTGTGAATGGGCATAAAGTATTGGGTTTTTAATTTTCAGACATCTAGGAGGAAATGTTATTCTTCTCCCTGAACAAGTGTGTTTCTTTCTTGTGAGGACAAGTATGGGAGAGTTTGGGGCTTTATGTCTTATCCCTAAAGATGTATGTAAATTTGAAAAAAAATTAGTGATATTTAAATAATACCAAACCCTCATCTGTATTAAAATCTACAAGAGGAGCAGTACAAATCGGATAAAATTCCAGAGGTGTTTTGCCAGAGGCTGGTGTCCCTCAACTGAATCTTTGTTTCTCTGATCCGAAATGACAATGTCCTCCTTAATAATCCAAAAGAAGAAGCAGAGTGACAGGCAAAGAGGTAGATCAGCAGGAGAAAAGTAACCTGGACTACATTTACATGCTGACCTTAAATCTATGGACTACTCTCTTAATAAGGTCTTCATAATTAATATAAGCATTACTATTTCATGAACAGCATTTCTATAAATTTTCATTCTTTATATTGTAAAATTCCCCAAAATAACCTCAGTTCTGCCCAACATTATCTATGATATTTCCCTTGGAAAGAGACAGTATTGCTGTGACCAGGCTGGTATACATTACCAGTGAATATGCGTGTACTCTTTAGCAAGGTTGCTGCAATTAAATTGTATTTATAAGGTCAGAGTTCTGCCCACATTCTCTTAAACTCTGTCTTTTACCCAGCAGTGTTCGACACCAATTGAAGTAATTTCATTACCTACCTCTCTTTGAAACTTAATTAAAATCAATCCACAAAACTCAGGTGATTGAGATGGGAAGACAAACTCATAGAAATTTCTATGTAAGTCCCATTTCTTTGCAAAATTCTCGCATTTTGTCAGTTTCTTGACTTAAAAGAAGACTGAATTAAGCTCTAGATATGTCCAACCAAAGGCATCATGACTTGGCACCAGTGTGTATATAAAAAGTGGTCTTATTTACAGTGGTCTCAAAAGTTATAATGCTGACCCCACAAATGTCTTTTCACAATGTCATGACCCTCCTCTTATAATATCAAATTTCCCTGCCTATGAAATTAGAGCAATACAGAGGAGCAGCAGCTCAAGATTGTGACAGTCAATAGCTTATGGATCTTCTTAATGAAATGGTGGGTCATGAATGGGCAAATTAATTCTTAAACAAAAGATTACCCTTCCTGTTCAGGAAACAGTGTGAGGACTCCAGACTAGAAAAATCATTGTCCTCACACACCCTGAGTCTGGGTGCCCTACATCCAGAACTGCAAATCTTGGAGTGTGTTGGATGCCTCAAGCAGCTTCCCCTTTTCTCCAGGCCGAAAAGTTTAGACAGACCCAGAAAGGCATCAGATCTCCAAAAGTAAAGATCTTTAAGTTGTACATTTACATGTGGCTTGTTTTAAACCCTACTGCTACCTCCTGTAAAACATAGTAGGACTGCTGTTACTTCTTTATTGGCTTATAAAACTTGATCATGTCTCCCAAACACACAAGAGCAGTGTTTATTATGCTACTAGTTCCTATTTCCCAAAAGATACCAGACACCTATAAAGAAAATTTAGTCTAGGAATTAAAGTTCATCAGCTTTTTCTGAAGTTTTGGGTTGAAAGATGTTGGCAAAGAAGATGCTGTTAGCAACAAAATAACTGGTATGTGCTGAAACAGTCTGTATGTTTGTAATGAGATCATCCTTAAAATTTGATTATCTGAGAACTGTTAGGGTTGTTTCTAATGGATTTTATAATGCATAGTGGAAGGCAGGATTCATGCTAGTTCAGGCTTACCTAATAATTAATAAAGATTTTGATGGGTGATAAATCCAGGCCAGCTAACTCACGTGCCTTCCCTAGGTTTAGCTAATGACCTTCAAGCTTTCAGACAACTAAAATACTCATGTGTGGGCTGCCAGATTCACTAGCAGATGTACTGCTGGAAAAGAGGAAATCCCCTGGCCAAGGAGGTGAGATGCAGCTGTCCCCTGCCCCCAGGAGGGGCAGTCAACAAATTATTGTCAGAAGAGGATGGAGAAGGATAGACTTGTAGAACATGGGTTCATTCTGAACAAAAAATATGATCCAAAGCAGACAGAAGTTTAAATTACTTCTGGGCATTGCTGCTCCTACTGTTCTTGATCAGCTGTCCAATGGCAGTTTGGGATTTATCAACCAATTTGCTAACTTGTTGTCATCTAAATTTTCTTCAGGTACCTCTTTCCAGGCCTACATTGTCAGCTCTTTAAAAATGATCTTTGCTGCTGTCTGAAGGAAGCTGCAGGAAGCAGAACACAGGCTGAATGTTTTAGCAGCAGAGGGATTTGAGAAGTGTGGGTTCTTTTGCCAAATCTTCTTGGCTTTTCTGCACTTAATTTGACTGATTTTTCCTATGTTTTAACCTCTGACACTGTTCTTTAGGGGCTGTGAGTAGCATATATTTGAGTTGTTGAAGACTCAAACAGTCACAGTAAAAATATAATGGCTTATTCATCAAGCACATCAGGTTTTCAAGACTCAAGTTATTAAACAGCATTTTTCTTAGCTACAGCCATGCATCTCTCGGGCCTAATGTACAGAGACAGCAAACATTCTCACATTCTCAGAGAATGAATGTTTCTATTCTCTTCAATGTGGGTATAAATGGTGAATAGTCTTCATTAAACTTGATTCTCCTCGTCTTCTTTATGGCATGTCTTTAAGATGAAAGTTCTATTCACCCAAAGTAATAATAGTGATTTTTATTCCTTTTAACACTTTTTCCCCATAGTCTTTCAGAGACTGATAAACTAGGTTTAATGAGTGACCACAACTGAAATGCAGCCAATTTTGAGGTGAAACACAGCAGTTATAAAATGGCAAACAATAACATTTTAAAATAGGTTAGGACAGGACAGAAGGAGTAACAATATATGCAAGAGAATATTCAGAGGGAATGTAAAAATACAAAACAGGAATTTGGTCAGTACATACTGTATTTAAAACTCACATTAAAAATAAGAATTGCAGAGGAGGATTAGTAGCTGAATGTTCTTTTGAGACTACATTCAGCTTGTTGCCAAGCACGTTGATTGTGTGATAAAAGCAATTGAAATGTTTGACCATTTTTGTTTCACACTAAACCTATTAGTAGGAAATGTACCTTTTTTTACTAGTGGGAGCTATTCTAGTCAAAATAAGTAGCTACCCAGGAAGAGAAATAGATGTGGGGAGGATCTGTTTCATTTAAGCCGAGGAGTACTCTGTGTCCATTGGCACTTTTACTCCATCACACCTTGTCCACAGAGGGATGTGACACTTATTGGCTCCAGAGCACACAGTATTTTGATGGCTTTGTATATTATCCCTCAGGATCCTAAAAGGAAAATGAGGCATCCAACCACCCAAACGTCTAATTTGCAGGTATTATTGGAAGAGGCCCTGGACCTAAGGTGTCTCTCAGTAAATTCTGCCTTGTTTTTTTTCTCTTATATCCACTTGGAATTTTCCGTCAGTTCCTCTGGAGCAACACCAAGAACTCTATTCAGCCTATGAAAACTCCCATTTGCTCAACTGTCTCATGGATGAGGCACTGGTTTCAATTTCTTTCAGCAAGGTAATATTGGGCTTTGGACAATGTAGATCCAGTCGTGTTACTAGCCTTTTCCTGGAAATTTTTCTTTATTCACTTTTTGCATTTTTTTGTGGTAACACACAGCAGCCTCTGGTGCAGTGGCCCATGGAGCCAGCAGCCCCTGTACAAACATCCAGCTCACAGGCCCTTTTGGCCAGTTGGTCAATTCCAATGGACACAGTGAACGTTCCACACTGGTCAAGGAAGCTGGTAAGGGCAGCTAAATGATGACATGAACAGCAAAGTCTTGACTTCATGTTGAGATGAGACACCCCAGGGCGGCACACCCATCTCAGCCTAGGTCTGGTTCAACATTAGAAGCAGACCAATATCCCAAGCAATTTTCCCTGAACTGCTCAGGGCACTAAGCCCAAATGAAGGCACAGCCCCAGGGAGATCTGCTTCCCAGCAACACCCAGTTCCCACCTGCCTCTTTTTTGAGGGGGATCCTGGTAGGTACCCTGTTATAGGGGGAATATCACCAATTCTTAGAGTATTTTTTTTTTCCTTGTCCTGTTTCCTGGGATGGCATTGTCTCTGAAAGCTGGAGGAAGAGCTCAAGACCTGGCCAGGGGATGGAGGGTGAAGAAGGGAACACCTCTACTGCTAATGCAGAATTGAATTTTGCCACATCCAGGCTGCAGACAGAAAAGGGATTTTTAGCTTTGTTTGTCTCCTCCATCATTAGAACAACAGAATTGGATCTTTGCATATGTTGCTAGGAAGTCTGGAACTAACTTTCAGTAGTACTGAGCTTTAAGACTTTTTAAGTCCCTGGTGTTGTTTACTTCTCATTAAAATAAACTGACTTTGTTTGTAACCTGAAATGTAGATGAATATTCCCTGCTGTTAAAATTATTTTGCTGTTAGTCCACCTAAAATGTGAGGAAGCAGTCCAGCCTTTCTGATAGCCATTATAACCTCTTGATCCATATATTTCAGGCCGAATTGTTCAGCAGATGAGCATGTATTTCACAGAAAATGCATGTTGCACAGTCTGGGTAGTAGGTGTGATGGGAAATATGCTGTGTAGGCATCCAGCTAGCACAAAGGCCCGCTTCATTCTCTGCTGCATTAACATTCTTCAGCTTCTTTTCCACATTTTTTATGTTTGTTCAAACAACCTGAATCTTGAAGTGATGGAAGGATGCCTGCAGCCTCCTGGGTAAACTGGTGCCATTGGCAGTTCGGCCAAATCCTTTGCTGTAGTTTAAGGCTCCACCAGAAAACCAAAGAACTCAAGTGTCTGTGCACTCCAGCCCAAGCAGACAATGTGTAAATGTTTAGTCTGAGGTATTTTATTATCTTGTTTCTCATCTATTTGAGAATGAACATTTAACCTGTCCTGGATTTTTAACAATTTTTTTCTGCAATGGTTGAAAAATAGAATGAAATCAACTTTCTGAACCTGTGTCCTCCTAGTCTCAGTGAAAGAATAAAACATTTAAAATTCTCTAGGTTGAGGGAGTGAAAAACTATTGCTGTGGGCTTTCTGGTGAAATCCACGACTTGTGTAAAAAAAACCTTTAAAAATTCTTCAGGCAGAATATTTTGAGAAAGAGACTTTTTTTTAACAGTTGAGAACTTTATTCAATATGGACAAGAGAAAACATTCTTCCATGAAATACTGGAGAGATTTCAATGTATTGGGCAGCTGGGAAACATTATAGATAAAATGAAAACCTTCTGAATTGAATTTTTCATGGTGGTTGGTGATTATTACTTATTACAGTACATGTTAAATTGCCTTTGCTCACTCCTGATGATTTAGCTTACATATTCACTCTTGAGTAGCTGAAAGGTTTGAGTAGTGGAATTAATACCACTTGGAAAGAAGCTCCCAGACTTCAGCATAAGATATGTCTTTGTGGTCAAACATTTCCTGCCTTTCCTGGCAGGAAGTTTTCCTTACAAGGAGATGGCTTGAAAGGAAGATCTTATTGTTATTTCTTGCAGAGATGTGTGGGTGCTATTTTTTAGTTTTACTAGGTGACATAATGATGTCTATCTTAAAATAAATGCTTTTTGAAAATTTCATTTTCACAGACATTTCAGATGAAGTCCAGCTGAATCACTGGGCCAGCAGCCACCCCAAATAATTGAGGCCATTAATTTCAGAAGAATGACATCAATGTTCAGTTTGCCCAGGAAGCAGAAGACTTTAGATTAGTCACCCAAGTTAGGATGCTGAGTTTCTACTTAGCTGATTCAATTCACTTAAGGTAATTTCATTCGATGCCAGTGTAATTGGAGTACTCAGATCCATACCAGGGATACAGTAAACAAACCTTCATTTGTCCATCTTTTTCTTCAGTTCATCCTCATCTTTTATGGTTTTGGTGACCAGAAATACCAAAGGTTATGAGCTTCAGACTTATTTGAATGTATAAATTATCAAGAGGTGAAGGGAGAGAAGGAAACTCCTTATTTAGTAGATTGCTGTGCTGTAGGTGCTAGTGAAAAGAGAGGATTTTCAGCAGCCTATGTAGTTGTGATGTTCACCAAGTTGTTTATTCAGAGCGACTTTGGGACTGGAGACCTGTAATTTGAATCACTAAGAGCCTTCCTCCTGCTCTTAATTCATGCAAGTTCATTTTGCTGTGAGGTAAGATTTTACAAATATTTTAGCAGCCACAATTAAGCCTGTATTTAACAAGTTGGACAGAACTGCAACAATTTGTAGCAATGAAGCCTTAACACCAGCATAAAAGTATTTTAAAGCTTTGACCAAAGCAGGACAGAACATGAGCTTTTTACATTTATGATTACAAATAAGAAGGTTCTTTCTTGTTGCTCAAAACCTTTAATCCTCTAAACTTCTTGTCTGTACAAAGCTATCTCCAGTATTTACATTAGCAGAAACACAGGGGTGGCTTTAGGACACAGGGCTGTTTTTTAGACAGGGTAGGAAAATTCACAGACCAAATACTGCTCTCTTGGGTTGAAAGAGAAAGTTATTTTCCTCTGTTGCCATGTCACATGATGGAGGAGCACCCACATTTAAAATGGGTTCTAAATCCTTTCTTGTTACCCTCCCCAAGTTTATCCATGGGGCTTACTTTTACCCTCAAGATGGATTACATCACTTAATTGTACTTACTTGAGTATTGATATGAAGGTCTATTAAAAGCAGTATGTTGTCCATGTGTCCTTAAAGAGAAAGAAAACTTTTTCAAAATTCTAATATTTGTTGATTTTTTTCAATGAGAATTTTCTTTTTTTCCCCCCACACAAACCTGAGAAAATATTGCAAAATTGCTTTTGTGAATTTTCATTCAAAATTTTAACTGGATGCTTAATACAAAAACAATCAAGATAGTTTTCTGCTTTGTTCTACCCAACATATGGACAAACTCCCTTTAAAGTAAGACTTTGTTTTTCGTACCTTTATAATCACTACATAGCTTGAAAAATCGAATTTCCCCCCTCACCCCTTAGTTGTAATGGTTTTTCTTGTGATCTGAGAGGTAGGATATAGGGCTGAACATCTGGAAACTTTTTCTACTTATCTCCAAGATCTTAGTACAAATGATACTAACAGGCAACCAACCAAGGAAATTATGATGTTTGGACTGTGTCTTCAAAAAGGATGTTTTGAGTGATGCGTGGTTATAATTTTCCGGATTGCATTCAGATGTCAGAACTGGCAGTTGCTTCCCCAAACAGCAGGTGTTCAAGCTGACAGACACGGTGGTAATAATAACCAGCATAAAATTTTATGGTGAATTCTATATAGCATAATATCTGTGTTTGACTACATGCAGAGCCATTAGGCAGTGACAGATTTATTATATCCCCAGACTGATGTGAACAAAATCTGAATTCAGTCACTGAATGTGGGGAAATTCAGTGAGCAATGAGCATGAATGCTCCTTTATTTCCTTTTAAAATGACAGAGACTTTTTCAGTATCATCTCCACACATTTACCCCATGTCTCTTCCCTGTGAGCATCCCTGTAAACATCTCTGAGACACTTATCTGCCCAAGCTCCTTGGGCTGTCTGCCTGCAAACTAAAGTGGAGAAAATTATCAGTAATATATGAGTGATGCCCCTGAAAAGTTCTGAGCACAGGCATGGGTACTGGAGGCAAATGTAGAGTTTGATGTATTCTTAAACAGAGTAAGGCTACATCAATGTGTTCAAAACCTTTTGTGTTATAGCTCATATAGAAATGTCAAGAGATAGTTTAGAAAGAGCAAACAGAGTATTACAATACAGTTAAAAAAAAAAAAGAAAGAAAGAAAAGAAGAGTCTGGTTTAGGATGCCTCTGTTTTTAGGCCATAGAAAAGACTGACAACTTCTTCTAAACTGCTAGATGATCCTTCTGACAGACCTGTGCTCCTAGTCTGACATGTACATATTCTCTTAAAATATACATTGTTGAAATTTCAACAACATGAAGCTGAAAAGGTGTGTGATCCAAAGAAAATGTGCTTGCTATCCAAAATGCCTGTTGTTCCCTCACTTCAAATATTGACATTTGTCTGGATGCTTCTTGTTGTTTAGGTTGTCCACAGACCAATTTAACCAAGACCAGCCTGCCAAGAAATAGGACTTGTCTCAATAGGGAGTTTCATAATCATTACCACTGTTTAGTGCCTGCTTTCAGTCTCATTATATTTTTTTTGTAAATCAATTTAACTTACAAATTGATGTTTGCTACCTTTATGTCACCATGCCACACTGTTCTGCCCTCACAGTAATCTTAAATACACATTTTTTTTCTACATTTATTTTCAATTAATGTTTAGGCATTCATTACTAAATCAATGTTGTTTAAAGATCTGGTTACTGGACTGTTACTTGGGGTTTTAATTTATTACTATGATCTTGGTGTCAGAGAAAGCCATTAAAAGAAATTTGTCACAGATGATTGCAGATCTACAGGCAGACAGAAAGAAGTTTTCATTCTAGAAAAATGTTTCTAGAATGGCTGAGAGATTTCTGAAGAATTCAAATTCTTGTAAAGACTTGCTAATCTTAAAATGTGCCTTAATCTGTCCTTATTGTGTTGTAACTTTTGTTTTATGTATCTTATAGTTATGGTGTCATTTTAAGGGACAATTTAATGGCAGAAGAGAATAGAGATAGAAAGGGAAAATCTGATTTGATTCCAGAAAAAGAAATTCACAGCAAAGGAGATCAAACACCAGAACAAGAGGCCCAAAGAAATATTCAAATTTTCCTCCTTGGAAATATTCTAGATTTGGCTGTATATTATCCTGAGCAACCTGCTCTAGCTTCAAAGAAGAATCTGCTTTTAGCAAGGACTTGTACTAGATGGCATCCAGAGGTTCTTTCCAACCTAAATCGGTCTCAGATTCTCAGAAAATTCTGCTTTTTTGTCAATAGTTTGTGAAGAAAGTTCTAACATACTAAGGCTTATAAATTCTAAAATTTTAAAGGATAGCAAACAAAATCTAATAGTAAATATTTCCCTCTGAATAACACAGTGACAGAAGATATTTCATTGAGTCGTCATAGTCTGAATTCATTTGTATCAGGGAGGTCCCCACTGTCTTTTCCTAGCTAATTGGTATAACTCCTTTTTCTTTTTGATTAAAATAAAGCATCAACCTCCACCTTCCACTGGTTTTTTTTTGCTGTTACTTTGCCAATTAAAATATCACAGATGAACATTCTAATGAATAGTTCATTCCACCTCCCAGCAGCAGAATAATCTTCCCCTCTGCATGCTGATGGTGCTTTTCCTTGTCTCATTTTAAATCTCCCAGAGTTTCCACTACTGCATTTGCCCATCTACTTATTAAACAACAAACAGAACTCAGTCTAATTAAGTTTTCCCTAATACCAACCTGTTTTCTTGTCTTATCTTTTTCTGTTGATTCTGTCTCACATATTATATTAATATACCCATCTCATTCTTTGTGTTTAAGCATTTCTCATTCTTTTAGCAGTTTATATGTTATCACCTTAATTTTCCTCTGGGTATTGCTCTTCCAAACCATTTTTTGCTTCTTTGAAGTCTTGCCATCTTTTTGATCACTGGGCATGTGGAACTAAGCATTGCCTTCAAAGCCCACATGTATGGAGCCAAGAAGAATTTAAGTTCTTTTTCCTTTGCTCTGTGATGAGGTACCTCTTCAAAAACAGAAGTGCATTTAACTTTCCTTTCCTGAATTTATATTACAGTACAGCTGTAGAAATTTATCATCCACTGTCCCCATCGGGGTTCTTTCAGGATTACTGCCTCTCTGGGAAATAGTCCCACTGAGTAAGTGAACTCCAGGGTCTAAGAAATGATCCTTTAAGACAGGTTGTTAAAATCACTGGGTTCATATGTCTCATTGGGAAAACAGAGGAAAAATGTAGTGAAATGGTCTGTATGCAATGAAGCCAGCATAGTCCTTTCAGCATGTTTAAAATATTAATGGATGCTACCTACATGCTATGCAACTGTATGAAAGCACAGACCATGCAGAGATTTTCATGCAGCTCTTAACTCACATCGTGTGTTGTAAAGGTCATCTGATGGACGTGGGATTAAGTGAGAACTACTTCAAGCATATGAATGAAGCAAACAAGTAGAGAAAAGGAGAAGATAATCAAACTCAGTGTGGGGGGGAGAAGGAGGAGGGAGATGACAAGGAATGGTAGGTCCCCAATGTAAATACCCTATATAGCTCTCCTACTCAGAGTCCACATGATAAACTGAGAGCTATCCAAAGTCTCATTCCCTTTCCTCCTGCTAATCTCCACTCCATCTGACTCCAACCCAGAGGAAGCCTGCTGAGAGTGCGTCTCTGTGTCTGTGCACAAAAGGACCACTTGTACCTGCTTACCTTTTGGATATGTTCTTCATTCAACACCACCAGAAATATGTTTCTGATTAGCTAGAAAAAGAACATGTTCTATTTCACGTTGAACCTCCCTTCAGGGAAAAGCAAACAAATGTGTTTAAATTGAAGGAAGAAAAAGTTCACCAATTCAAAGTAGTCTGATGGGTCTCTAAACTCAAAACAGAAGCATGGGAGGTTTGCCCACTGCTATGAATATGTGAGTCTGAATCACCAGAGAGGGAGGTCAGCATGCCAGCAAAGCTCTCCCTTCACTGCGTCAGGAAAAATCAAGGGCCCTGTGTTAACTGGGAATTCATCAGTCTCTGGCAGTAATCTCCATCCACATCTCTGTTGTCTGCAGGCAGGCAGGCATGCAGGCAGTTCTGCAAACAGATGAGCATTCCCCGGGGGAGGTCACCACACCATTGGACCCGTGAGACACTAAACTCAGTGTCCATCAGTCAGAGCCCCTTCTATACCTGCTCCTGTTTATTACAAAACTTGTCTGTAGAACCTATTAGATAAAACAGCCTTTGACAAGACTCTAAATAATAGCTATGCTGCAGTAACAAGCCAGTCATGTCTCTTAAAAGCTTGGGAAAAGCTGTACTCAGTTCAAAACAGCACTTTTATTTCCAACTTTTTAACAGAGACCAGCTTCTAAATATGATATCTTTTTGCTAGTCTTTCTGGAAGTCAACCTTTCTGACTGTTTTTCTTTGGCATCTGCTATTCCAGCAAGGAATGATCTTAATAATTTTATAGAGAGTTGGTTGGATTTTTCATCTTGCAGTTATTAGAAAAGCAATGCTTATGAATTGGTCAGTGTTTCCAATATATTACAGCTTGCATCTCCAAAGTTGAAGCAATAATGATTTTATTTTTTTTTTTATTTGTGCACATCTTAGGAACAACACAAATTTTCAGTTTAGCCTGCCTGTAGACTCTGTCCTGCCCTATTTGCACTGGCTTCTCTGCTTGTTCTTTGTGCTGAGTGATAGCAAAATGGCTTTCTCTCATTGGGCAAAAGGGTTATGGGGTTTTTTGTTCTGTGTGGCATCTGTTCACAAAATAAAAACCCACAAAATCGAAGGCTAAATCATAGGGATGATCATATGTCATAGGCATGTATCAGAACTCTAAACCTCTACTGATGCTGTGTCTCTCAGTTTGAGGGGAGGAATAGTATCATTAGATACCCTAAATTAACCTGATTTTCAGGAAATACAGATTCTGAAAAGGGGTTCCCTTTAAAAGTACATCAAAATAGGCAATTCCATTCAAACATTTTTTTGGACAGCCATTGTTTTTCTTTCTTTCTTCTGTCTGTGCCTGTTCAGTTTTAACATCTTGTTCTAACAACTCTTTTCTTAGCTGTGTAATTTCCATACCTAATAGCTAAACATCAAGTTAAAAGTTTCTGTTTTAAAAGGATCCTAAAAAGATGCTTCCCTCCTTTCCAGCTAATATCTCTGTGAGGCAGGCATAGGCATCCTAGTTATTGACACCTATTTTATTTGTGAAACAATAATATGAAAATTCTCATTAAATTCTTATTGGGGAATTATTTTTGTTTCCTTGAGCAATTTTTTTTTGCAAAGTGCAAGTTATCTAGAATTAAGAATATTATTATGGCAGGATTTTCCCATAGGAGGTATGCTGTTTTATTTTTTTACTCATTTTGTCCTTTGTATTTGCATGGTTGTTTTTTTTTAAAATAAATATTTGAAAGTAGTGCTTTCAGTTACCACAGAAATGTCTGTTTCTAGTGAGAATGTTTAATTATATCTAAGGCTTGGTAGCCACCTTCATGTTTTTTCAAGGGATGACAAAATTCAAGCAAAAGGCTTCCAGTTGCCTACAGTGCTTCTCCATGCAGTACCAAGAGACAACATGCGGGGACTGTGCTGCTGTCCAAAAAAAAGCTAATGCTGCATATTCCATAGCTCTTTTAAAGAAAAGGTGTCTGAGGGATCAGAGGGAGAGGAGGAAAGAGGCTTAAGGAGGAAAGGGATGTGGTCAGGCTTAAAGCATAGAGATTGTTCAAAACTGACCATACAGAAGATAGTAAGATGCTAATTCACTGAAGTTTAACAATATCAGCATAATTCTTTGATACAGCAGTCCCTTTTCTCCTCTGTCTCTGAACTGAAATCCCAATTAGAGCTTTTCTTGGATAAAACCAAGTATGATCAGTATTAGGGATTCCATTTCCTATTATTGACATAAGGACATACATAATAATGTAAGGGTCATAAATGTAAGCTGTGTAAGGGTCTTAAAATGACATTCATCTGGACTTTTTGAAGCTGAGAAGTCCTACCTTGTTCTTCATAATTCCTTAGTGCACCCATCAATGCATATAACCATGGAATGGGAATTTCACAGACAGATATTGAACTTAAAAATATATTGATCATTCGTGACATTAACGATCTAGTGCTTGTTGCAGCACCTGACTCTATGAAGTGTTGAACACATACCATTACAATTGCCTCTCCAAATACTTAAACAGAGGTCAGGCCCTAAAATAAAACAGAAACCCAACTGTGCTGTCTCAGTCAGCCTCTCTTCTGTCCTTAGAAATGAGCTTGGTCTTTCTCAAATTATGTTATCTCACTTCTCCCTGCTGATGACTTTTCCATTGTGAACTCAGACAATTAATTTAAAATTGTGTCCTCTCCCTGGCAATGACCTTTTATGGAGGTCATTTTAAGTCTAGCTGTAGCACAGGGACAAAGCTCTCTCTTTCTGGAACAGCAAATATGATCTTCTTTTATCAAGCAATCCCATATAGTTTTAGCAACAGGGGGGTGGGAAGGGAATAGAAAGAAAGCTATTTATTTGGGCTTTGGCACTGTGTTATCAATATAGCACAAGACCTGAAAAGTTTTAATTCCTGAGAGGTTTGCCAAAAGTATCCTTAAAGAAAACAGTGAAAGAATTAACAAAGTTGTATCATTCTGGAAAGAAAGAGGCTTGGTAATATGGCATTCCTATAGACCTGGAGATACTATTATTTATAGTAATAAAATCTAGTTTTTATTTGGCATTTTTTCTGAGTTGGTCTCCGAGTGTTCCACAGATGGAGTCTTGACATCCATTTAACAGATGGAATAACTGAGATACTGACTGTGAACTGCCTGCAAAGGATTGCCCCAAATGCTGTCAGCAGAGCCAGGAGCAGTATTTGAGACTTGTGGGCTCAAGCCTTTGCACAGAGCAGAAAGCCAGGCTGGCCCTGCGAGGGTGCTGACACCATGGTCTGAGAGTGCCAAATGACCTAGGCAATTTCTTTGGGGTGCATTTTGGGGAAGTACTCTGCTCTCCCTCCAGTCAGCCACAGTTTCTGCTACTGTAGTCAGAGGGAGCAAAGTTTTAGATTATGAATTTTTAAAGAAATGCTGACCTTTGTACATCATATTTGTAGCAGCACCTATTATTAGGGAACCTGTTTGTGTTACTCACCATGAGCAAGTCCCACACAGTTATATCTCTGCAGCTGAAAACCTCTTGTAAACTCCAGCTTGAGATGGAGTAGGTGTTCTGCAGGCTGTTAGGCTCTCCACACTTAGAGATAATACACCAAATCTGTTATACCAGCAATTATGGCTTACTTACAGAGCCATAATCTTCTTGTGTAAATAGTCAGTCAAGATTCGTCTCTTTGGTTTTTGTCCCACGCTGAGCGCCACTCAGGAAAGCCCGGCGGCCAGCGGGGGCTGGGGCACCGAAGGCAGCTGGGCTGATCGCCTTGCAGCAGAGGAGACGCTGGAGACGGCGGAGGATAAAAGGGGCCGACTCTTAGCAGGGGTTAATCCAAGGTTTATTCAGGAGCTCCAAGGAACCCCCATCACCTCGGAGGATCCTGCTGCTGAGAGCCCCGGGAAAGGTGCCAAGGTAACATTTAAAGGGAGGTGGAAACCAAAAGTGGATACATTTGCTGACCAATAAAGAAACTTAAGGGATGGAAACTGGGGGAATGGACATTTGGGATAGCGTATTGGGTAACACTTGAGGGGTTGACCCCTGGCCTCTGACTAATCACTTGGGGTCCTGGACCAAAAATTCTAGATAGAGGGGATGAGATGCCGAGTGACTGACAGAGAGCCAGGGCGGAGATTTGGGAATGGTTTCAGCAAAGGAGAGGGATTACATAGGTAGAGGGAGGGGACACAGTCTGGGGTAAACTATTTGGGGGAAATAAGGGTATACAAAGACAAAACCATTACAAAGCATAAAACCACACTATAACAGGCTTTAATCCTGCTTCCAAGAGGGCAGATGGTTAATTTCAGAGTGCCTTAGGTTTTTTCTCTTGTCTGCAAAATAGACAGAATCTTCACTAATATGGGAAGCCTGGAGGCCCAGTGGATCACCAACAGAAGGTTTCAAAATGCTTAAGAGAGGAAGATCTGTGAAGGCCTTAAACAGCTCTTACTGACAATGCCCAAAACATTCTTTCTTCACTGCTAAAAAGAAGTTGCCCTCAATGCATCCTTTAAAAATAGGGATAAGTAAGGCATTCAATGCAAAATAGTTGTTACTATAACAAACTGTGTCATTTTTATTCACTGCAATTTGAATAGCTGCAGCCTTCTTCTCTGTCTTGAAGGAGGTAATTTTTAAATTACCTCAATCTTAACGTTTTGCATTTGGGGCTAATTATCTACAGAAAAGTAAATGGCAGTATCAGATCAAATTGAGTTGAACTCTAGCTGATTCAGGATCCTGCAACTAAAAAGTGACTAGAAAGAGATGCCTGCATAAGAGCATCAGAAGAGGGCAACTTCAGATTAATACATGTCAGCATAGTCATGTTTTCCAGCTATCTGCAATTCAGAGAATATCTTAAGCAGAGATTATATTGTATTCAAGTTCTGTCAGGAAAAAGAGAACATCAGGAGACATTGTGTCTCTGTCTAGAGCAATTACATTACAGGTTCATTGAATTTTTTGGATGCCATATTGCTCTCTGATTTACACATTTCTTTTTGCAGTTCATATAATTTTGTGAATTACTTTGCAAAATGCCTATTCCTGCTAGTTGACCAGAGGAGAGAATTTTTAGTATACCATGTCTGCTCTGGTGTCACCTAACTCAGAAGTACTTTCCCTTTTGCCACATCTACCTATTAGCCATGTTTCCAAAAGACACCAGGATCAAATGCTTTATGTTTAATGTTTAAGTCAGTGTCAAGAAATTTTTGAAAACAACAAATCCTAACAAGAAACAAACCCAAATGGGAAACAAACATTTTCCTCTGTTGTAAGGTCTTAGCTGGACACTCAGATTTTTTTTCAGGAGGACACTTGAATGTTTTGCCAATTATGCCTTATAATCTGGAATACTATAGGACTTCTTGTTCTTTTTCTTCATGAAAAGACCTGCAACTGCTTCTCCGAGTTGCTGAGGAGCTAATCCACTAAAACTGGGGCAGCATGTTAAAGTTAATGATGTGCTATATAAAGGTAGTGCGTCTCATATTAAAAAAAAACTCTTTAGACTAGTAGCATTCCTTGGAGGAAAATCTTCATTCAGCTTACATCCATAGGAGTGGTATGTATTACAGGCTTAATGTTGAGAGGGTAGTGGAATTTTAGTTACAGTATGGAAGTTACATCTCGGATTATCAGTATGTTAATTTATTGTGATTTTGGGTAATAAATCGTGTTGATACTCCATCATTGTTACGTTTCTCTTACATGCTCCATTGGGCTGATTTGTCAGTGTGCATCACTGATTACATAGTACCAAGAATTAGAATTACACCAATGTTAAAATGAACAAAACTGTCAGTCTTGAATGATGAAAGTCTAAAGCAGGCAAACATGTGTCAAGTAATTGGACCAAAGACTTGGCATCAGGAATGTGTGATGAAATAATAACTTTAAAGAATATTTTCCAAAGTCATGTAAGTGTGTATTTTGCAGAGACTCAGAAAGCAATCATTGCTAGGAATTATACAAAAGGGTTTTCTCTAAGATTCATTTGTCTACTATAGAAGATGTTACCTTCCCTGCCACAGGGATCATCATAGCCTGCCTGGCTGTTTGGCTCCATATGGATAACTTAGACTTCCTGCTGCTACAGCTCAGGAAGACTAATGCCCTCCTGGCAGCTGAAAATGTGAAAAACACAAATGTAATTATTCTTTCAGTTCTCATTTGGGTGCCTTGATTTCAAAAATTTTCATAACTGCCTTTTAATATAACTCATTACCTTCATGCCTGCTTTGCACATTGTTTTCCTTTTCACTTAAAATATATTGCTTACAGCAGGAGAAGTTGTGCAGCCAATGATTTGAGAACAAGGTCAAGTGGCAGGAGTTCTCACATCCAGCATCCAGTTTGATAGTACATATTGCCTTGGGCAAATTGTCTGGCAGCACTGCCCATCAGGTGTCCTGTGCATTTGTAAAAGGAGTAGATCTACCCTATGCTGGTATTCTGACTGTGATCCCTGCCTTAGCAGGGTAGTTGTGTTTGCACACCCCAGCAGACCCATCCATCTCTGTGCTGTCTGGAGATTTGATCTGAAAATAGAGCATGGAAAAGAAGACATAAAAAGAAAGTGCAGTAAGCAGGGAGTAAGGAGAATGCTGGCCTGCTTCTCAGCAGCATCATTCTCCCAAGAGGAAATCAAAGAAACACGAGTTTTGCAGACACTAGCCTCTTAGTTTAAGTGCCTTCTGTGGTAAGCTTGATTATAGCTGTTGTTGGATACCTGTGCTTAGGCTTCACATAATTTTTTCCAGTGGAACAATTCTCTCAGTATAAAATTAGAAATGTTTGTCATTTTTCTTGGAAGAGTTTTTTTTCATAATAAAACTAAAAAGTTTTCTAATTCCAACAAAACCAAAATCCAGATTGGTCTATACAGTCCTGCTGAATTTTTTTCACTGAGGTTGGCTTTAAATGTGAAGAGTATGGTGAGAAGTTGGTCAGTGTTTGGCAAAGTCTGCCAAGTGCCTTCTGCTTGAACACATCATGTTTTAAGCCTGAAGCACAATGTTTTCCATTGTGTGTTATCCTAAAGATCACCTGACTCAAAAAAATGAACAGATTATTTTACATACAGAGAACTGATATTCAAATATTATTAAGACACTTATATTTTATCTTCAATTAAAAAACTGCATTCTTCCTTTTGTTTGTAAATTGTTCCATAGCAATCAGGTGTGTGTAGCTGCTACTAGAAGTCACAGAGTAAATTTAGGTTTCTCAGCACAAGGGTGGTTCCAAGATTAGGTTTACAGCGGAATTATTTCCAAAAGAACTATTCAACCATTCCCCAGAAGTGTATATTGAGGTCCATAAAGTTTTAATAAAATGTGTGTCCTGTTTAAAAATGGTAAACCTGCTATTTTTCCTTGAACCTGAAGACTAGGTATGGATATCTATGGATGAGGGTTTTTTTAAAGGAGAGTTTCCTTCAAACATGATGATCAGAAAATAGTTTGAGGCAAAATTTTCTGTTGTTACATGTTATTAGTGCAATGCAAGGTATTAAGACTGGTTTGGTCAGAAGGATGAGCAAGGGAGTCAGAGAATTCTCTGTGACAGCTTTCCTATAGGCTGTTTGCTCAGGTGTAGGAAAGACCATGCTGATGTTTCAAAAACACAATTCCCTAACTGTTTCAGAAGGAACCAAAAAACCAGGAGTTATATCAGGTCCCTCTGATCACATTGTTATTCTCCTGTAGAAACACCTTTATTTAAAATCCACTTGGCGTGTTATCCCCATTGTGAAGCCAGGAGAATTATTATTGGCAGCATTTTCAAGTCTTAGATGCTTAGATTTAAGCATCTAAATATGTGGCTTCATTCTTGAAGTGAAGGTGCACACATTTTATTGAAGTCAGCTGGAGAAGCTGGGTCAGAAGCATTTTTGAAAATCAAACCACTTATTTAATTGTTTAAAATATGGATTTATGAGCATAACTTCAGACACACTCAGGTATAATTGTAGCTGCCATAGAGACCACTGTATTGTCCCAGCACTGTGTGTCCCTACATGCTTCAGACTAATTGTTAAGTCCAATTCCAGAGTCACACTTCCTTCAATTAGGATGAATTAAACAAACATTTTTTGTAGTAATTATTTCCATAAATTAAAACTTATTACTATTATTATTATTATTATTATTATTATTATTATTATTATTTTTATTCTAGGAGAGAAAGGATATTCTCCTTCCTCTGTAGTAACTAGAGCATAAATGTAGCCCTTACTGTTTACTTGAAGAGACTTCACAGAATCACAGAATCACAGAATTTCTAGGTTGGAAGAGACCTTTAAGATCATCGAGTCCAACCCATGTTCTGACACCTCAACTAGATCATGGCACCAAGTGCC
>WBNO01032526.1:0-36867 GCA_013400575.1 Peucedramus taeniatus | reverse complement strand
GGGGGGGGGGGGGGAGGGACAATTCTTATTTTTGTGAAAGATGTTTGCCATTTTCCATTCTGCACTCTTCAGACCTCTCCTTGTCCAATAAATACTAACTTGTTAAAAACGTCCTATTTTTCCCTCTACAGATGTATTTTTAGTGCAGATACAGAGCCAAAGTTTGATTTTGCACCAAATTTAATCCATTACACACAATTAACATCAGCAAGTTTTCTCTAGATTTATAATGAAGTATGACACAAACTTGTTGCTAATCTCTTCCTCAGAAGCTGTAGAGCAGGTAGGGTTATTAACCATGGTACCCACTAAAAAATACCAGCAACACTGGTAAAGAGCTGTATGTTCCCTTTTCCCCCCCTCATATTTGCACACCTAAAGTATGTTAGGTGGATCTATTTAAAGATCTTACTCTGCAATCTTTTATTGAGCATAATTTTTGTCCTGATATTTGACTTCACAGATGTTCTGCTAATTTTCCATGATTAGGCCTATCAAAAACTGGTTTTAATAGTATGCTGGGCATGTTGTTTGTGTATGAAATTATTCTGTAATTAAAAGTTACATAAATAATATTTGGTTTGAGCATTCATCAGTAGTCTAATACAAAATCCTTGGAATAATAATAATGGCTGATCAATGTCTATTTTATTTTGTCTGAGCTAACAGAATTATTTTCAACTCTTGGTACTTGGTTGAAGAATCACTGAATACACATAGAAATGTCTATGAAACTGAGTGATCCCCACTTCCTAGAGTTACATGGCATTACTTTCCAAACCTGGTACTGAATCAAAAGATTGAGTTGCAATGTGTAGACGTTCTTGGTCCTTGCAATTGCACACTCACAGAAATAAAAAGAGACTGTAGAAGGTTGCTTAGTCTACCCATTACCATATGCAGAATGAACTACACTGTACTGTACTTCTTCTAGCTATTGCTGATGGAAAAAATCCAGCTTGATACTAAAAGTGTACCATAGAAACTCTGCTGCTTTCCCATGACATGTATCCCAGGCTGAAATGATTCAATGCTTTGAAATGTTTTCTGGTGTTTTTTCTGAATCTCCATATTTTTCCGGCTGCAGTGCACTGGAGAACATGTAGAGAAAAACATACACATCTTCTCTTTGCAACAAAGAGCTTCTCTTGCTTTTTGGAGACTGTGCCTTCAAAACATTTTTGGAGAGACCAACAAAGAGTTTGTAATATCAAGGCATTTTGACAGAAATGCAGACAAACCTGGATTCAACGAACTGCCTTTTAGTGATTGTCTCTGATGATACTTGAAAAGACCTGGAACAAATATAAGTAAAGCATTTGTCTGCACCATGCTTTTAGTCAGTCCTCTGCACAAAGTGGAAAAGTTAACAATTCCAGATTGACTACAAGGAGGTTTTATTAAGGATAGACAGAATCATATGGACAGCAATATGCAAAGCTTGTACTGAAAACTGCTTTAGCATCATGCACCTGATTACCAGAGACTGAGGTCAGAAGTAGTCCTACAACTAGGAATATTGATTAAGAAGGTAGGTCAAATTTTTAATGATACCACCAAAGGAAAAATGAGTGTAGTACACAAATAGCAAACTAGATAAAATACAAGTTTTTTTAGATTTTAAATCTCTTTCCACTGAGGAAGTAAAGGTAAAGGACAGGGTACATAGATAATTTTTTTAATCAGTGTTGAACTAATTTTTGCAGAAACACGTGTTTCCAATAAACCCTCACCTTTCAATCTGTGGGCACAATCCATCAATTGAATTAACTGCTCACAGAATACATTCAAGCACAGATTCAAAAAGAAAATCTTCTTCATTATTATTAAGTACATTTTTCATATTAACATCACTTTGTCCTGCCCTCTCAAGCACATGAGACCCCGCTTTTTAAAATGACCTTTTCAAAAAGACTCCTGTGTAAGCTATTCACATAAATTTAATTTCCTAAAACTTCCTCTTGTTATTTCTAGGTATTTTGTCCTCTCTACCTCTCTACATTGACAATATTTTTTTTGGTCGTAAACAGAAATGGACATTTTTGGATTTTATTTTATTCCAGTCAAGACAAGAAGAACACAGAAGCTCCAATAAATTATAACTCTGAATAATACTAGTTATAAAGGAATGGCAAAGCTTCTTGGCGACACATTTGGGAGCCAGAGCCAGAGAACCAGAGACTAATGTCTAGTAAAAGATGTCAGATTCAATTCTTGCTGCCAATGTCTAGTGAAAAAAACCCTGCTCAATACATGATTTACCTCATATGACCGAGTTGGCCTTCAGGGAAATGTTGCCTCATCATTATAAAGATAGCACAGGTAAATTGTAAGGAAGGCATGTAGTGCTTCCCATACATTCCATTTCTTGCATGCTGTTGTTCTCTGGATTTTAAAACTGGGCATTCATCCATTACAGTATTGTCAGGGCCTTATAGGAACCTCAGTTTGCTGAAAAAGGTGAAATATTTGGGATTTGAATCATTGCTGTCAGTGGGTGCTCACCCAGTGGATTCAAGAGAGCTTCTGCACTTCATCATTGATACTCTATCTCCTTGACCTCATTTTCATAAGGGAGGGAAATCACAAAGTCTTTGTGTTTCTGTGAAAAGAGTAACTTCTTTTCCCTTTGGCTTCCCCCAATGGCATCAAAGCCATACACTGAATTGTACAATGGTATTTTAAGGGACAGAACACATGATATCTGCCAAATACATGAAGCAGAGTTAGCCAGGTTTCAGCTCTTGTTCCATAAAGCTGCAATACTGTGTGCAGGGTTGTGGTGGCCTATTGAAGCTGTAATTGCTCACCCCAGGAGCATCCGTGGATAGGCACTCACCAGTACTAACTGTGATGGAATGGCATGAGAGCAAAAAGAGAGAAGGTGTTTATCCAGTTAGCGGCAAATTGGCAGGAGCTCATATCCCAGAACTGTGACATCAGCTCCAAAGGGACATTTCTGTGTGTATGTCTCAGATAGCCCAATAAATTAAAGATGTTATTTTAAAAACATGATCTCTCTCAGTCTATATTGGAGTTATTCCCTCTACAGTAAACTCAGCATGCACAAACTTTGACAGCCTGGCAAAGGCACGCTGCCCAAAAAAGTCTGAAAACAGTAAGTCCCATCTTTGCTACCTACTCCTGAATGGATGTTCATCAGGCAGTCCATTACCTTGACAGGTTGATCCTAGTGAGATCAATCAAATGACTATTTCTAAACATCAGGTACCAGCACATCTGTCTTGCCCTCCTTGACAAAAGAAAAAAGATAAAGTGCAAAAAAAGTTCCTGGTCAAGGACAAAACAAGCAGGTTGAAATTTATGCCACTTAGCATAGAAATCTCAAATAATATGAATACCACCTGAATTCCCTGTATAGCTTTTCATTAACATGACAAGACAGCTCTAAAAAGCCAAAAGATAAAATCAAAGCAAGGAAAAATTGTCCAAAATGAAGTAGTACTAAAGCTTGACCAATTAACACTGACTGGCAAATGTTAATCAAGAACAAGTTGCTCAGTGCTTGCATCGGTCAGCAGTTTACCATTCAACATATTATTTCTCTGTGTGCTCTCCTTAAATATCAACAGTTTCTGTGGTCATCAGGGAGACCAGTCCCCATTAGGGCTGCCCAGGATTTTTAGTCCAGCTGGTTGGAGACATGCCATTTAAAAAAACCAAACAAACAAAATGAAAAGCCCCGCACTGGTTTTGGTGCTGCTTGCAGTGATCATTCCTGACAAGATTTGTGACTGACTGTGTGACTCCCAGATAGCAAAGACACAAAGTTTTCAGTATATAAAATATGATAAATAAGCTGTCCCCTGGGGTTTGGCAGGACTCAGTAACTGCCTGAGATCTGCTGTAACTTTCTCCACTTGGCCTAAACTCTCTCATATGGGATGCCTGAAAGTTACACAACTAAAAGCCATCTTTAACCACTCAAAAAAGCAGGCTTGTTTTAGAGACTCTGAAAACTACAATTTCAGCAGAAGCATATGGGAACACTTGCTGTGAAAGTCAGGCCATTGTCATAAATGATGGCTTTAGACACACAAGTCTGGAATAAAAAGGCCAATAAACTGAACAGTATCATTTGTGAATGACCCACCAGTGGCATTCACTCAAAAGCTTGGAGATAGCTGTTTAGATTTCATTCATTTAGATTTGCATGCAACTGATTTTCCCAGCTGCTATTTAAGGAACATAGTAGAGCAACAGTGAGAACTTGGGGTTTTTTTCCAGTTTGAGCTCTGTGCTTTGAGTGCATATTTTATGAAGCATGTGTTTGGCTAATAGTTGCAATTTCATCTCAGTGGCCTCTTTCATGACATTTGTTTTTGAAACAAATGCTTATGCTGATGGAGTGACATGTTCCAGGGTTAAGTGGGTCCTCCAAGATGTAGCTCTAGCTGCCTGCCACTGGGGTCACCAAACTACTTCAGTGGGTTTATTTTAGCTCCCTGAAAGACACCCCTTCTGATGGCTTTAACTCTTAGCAACATTCTTTGGCTTCCTAAAGACATTTTCTGACTTCACCATGTTACAGATTACAGTGTTCTAGCAATTCAATCCTGACTAGTTTTCATTTTTTTCAGAGGCATTGTAATTAACCATATCCATGGGTTACATGTTGGTTCATCTGCCAAAAACCAATGCACAGCAGCAAGTGAATGCTGTCAATTAAATTTCTACAAGCCAGAGTGATCTCCTAGTTTGCAGCCATCTCATGAAGAGATGCACACATCTCCATTCAACATTTGAAAGAGTTTGCAAGAGAAGAGCAGTCCAGCTGCCTACGCAAAGTCTCCAGGGACTGGTGTTCAACTCACAGTTTATCCCTGCCATATTCTTATGTTTCTCTCTATGTCATTTGATCTCACAGTGTTTCAGATCCCTGTGTCTAATTCGAATACTACAGCCTCTCATATCCTACAGTCAGTTGTTTTAAGGTATAACTGTCCAAGGACTTCTGTCTATAAAATGGTCTTTGTTTGTGTATCTCCTACTTTTAAGCAAATTTGCTCCTAAGCAGTCAAAATTCTCATTCAGAATCAGCACTTGTCTCTCTTTAAGGCTGCAAGGAAACCTTATTATTTGCCCTCTAGGTGTTTGTCTACTCCCCTTCAAGTTCAACTCCTCAAGTTCAGGTTGCATTGTGAAAGAATAAGATAAGAACAGATCCATGTAAGTCTGAGGTCCTTGTCAGTGTCCCCTCTGTCACAGTGTACAAATACTTCATAGTCCCTAGGACAGCTCCCCTTCCTTCACTGATGTGTGAGCTCTCTGCCCACAGGTAACAATCCCTATCTTTCCTAAGGTGGTTTCTGGCAATAGATTGGGAGGAGCACTATTTCCCTGTTTTCCAAAAGAAACAAAGAGAAGAGTGCAGACCAAGTGCATAATGTCCTTCCTTAGCTCTGAAGTGAGATTTAAATAGAGTTTAGATGCCAAGTCCAGGTGTGGAATCTGACTCTGTTAAGCACTCACATCCTCTAAGCTTGCCAAGAAAGGATCTCCCAAGCACTAAACCCATGTTTCTGCATATGCTCAGAAGAGCTTCTGATTTGGCAAGACTCATCCACTCCTAGATCTGCTGTTCAAGAGTTTAATCTGATGTCTCTGGTAATTCCTATCCCAGCCTTCTACTACAGTTTGAGTAGAATTTGCAAACTGGCATTGGTAGGACTTATGTATTGCAGATCAAATCAATTTTTATTGTTAATAATGTTTCTGTAGGAACATTAGGAGATCTCTAGCGTTTCCTCCTCAATACTTAATCTCGTTTATGTGAAATTCTTGAAAAAAAGTTTATTTCTTTTACTCATACTTGATGTTCAGATATAATTTTGGCTAAAGCAAAGCATCTGGATATCCTGAGGGTATTTCCATTATATTCTCACTAGACAGGCATTACTTCCTGTAGGGCAAAAATGCTCCAGAATAATTTGTCCTTATGCAAGTCAACAAGTATTTACTGAACCAGAAACCACTTATCTGCACAAGAGAAGACATAACTAGAACAGATTTGGAAGAAAAGGAACATACAGCTATAGAAGTGGCAGGTTCTTCAATCTAGGATGCATGGGGCTTTGTTTCAGGACCTGAAAATGAGGGGTCAGAAAATAAATGGAGGTATTATATTACCATTTCCTATCAAACGCAATAAACAAATAAATATTATATGACATTCAGTTTGCCCTGTATTTGTTAAGAATGGTGATTAATAAACTAAATCTATAGATTAAAGACTCTGGCAGTTTGAAATACAGTCCATTAATGGGTGAGAAAATGGGTGGAAAATATTCTTAGTCCCAGCACCTGCTGTTCAATTCCCCTTCTTTTCTGTGGTTTTACTATAACACTTTCCAATTTTAAAAAAGTGAAGCAGACTAGACAGAAGATATTGTCAAATTCCCAAGGCAAATAAACTGGAAAAAATATTAAGAAAATTGTATATGAGTTTCTGTAATAGCAAAGGGAATATTAAGTGAATATTATTAAATTAAGAGACAATTCTGAAAAGAAAAATAAAAAATGGAATTGCTTCCCTTTTAAACAAATATCCACAATGCCCTCTGAATATTAAGGGGTGAAATCTTTCTGTGTTGCTTCAACACAGAATATAGAATATGAATCAATCGTAATTTATGGAGTAGATTAATTACACATTTTTAATGTGAATCAGATCTTTCATTTTCTGCACTTATAAAAGTCACCTTTACTGGCCCCATATGAGAGCTCAGTGCCAAGACCACCCAATACTTTACTTTGAAGGATGCAGGAAACTGTAGAGTCTTAAATTCTCATGCAAACGCTGATTCTCAAATTCCTAACTTAAAGAATAGGAAGATGGAAACTCATAGCACATTGCAATAAAAACACCCTTTGCACCTAGAAGAGAAAAAGTCACTTGTGAGGTTCCCTTCTGTATTTTCCTGTGTTTCTCTAGGATGTCCCAAAAAGTGAACAAAAGACCTTTTATCTTAAAGACAATTATGACAAATCCAACTCAGGGCATTAGGTAGGTGCCTGAGAAGCTGTATCATTAAATCCCTTCTGCTGTTTAGGAAGGGAAAGACCTAAAATGGGAAAGAAGGCCAGTACCATGTTAAACTACTTAAGAGGTCAAATAAAATCTGAATGCAGCCAGAAATGTTTGGATTTTTCCTTTGGCTCAGAGAACAAGCTGTACATCATCCAGTAAATGTGTAATCTACAAGGGGTCAGAGGAAAAAACATCTGCCCATACTGGGCAGCTGCTTCAGTCCCCTCTTGTTGCCAAATTCCTAAAAGTGCCCAGAAGCATCTAGGCTGATGCATCAGGTCTCCTGCCTCTTCCTGGGCTGGTGGGCTCATGTCCACCCCAGACCCTTGTGCACGAAATGTGACATGTAATATGCAGGGAGAAGGGGGAAAGCACTCTGGACCATTTGTTTGTCCTTCTCCTGACAAGGCCCCAACTCTTAAGTTTTTTATCCCAACTTGAAGGGGATTTTGGAAACTGTGGAGAGGGAGAGAGAGCTCCTCACTCCTTTTCTGGTTGCCTCAAGTCCACACACTTAAAAATCAAATATGTTCCATCCTTACCCTGAAGAGAATTTTTCTACTTGCAAGAAAGGTGATAAAATTCTCAGCTCAATGGAGAACATAAAAACAGCTTTTTTCAATGGAAAAGCCAGCAGAGCAGGAGGTGGTGAAACCTCCCTGGAGAGCATGGCAGCATAGGAAATGTACATGGTAATGGGAGGGGTAGTTGCATTAACTCTTCCTGACCCATGTTTTTCCTCTGAATGTATATTAAAGTCTGTACATAGACTTGTGTCTGTGTATTTGTTGGTCAACAAAGCCACAAGAATTTACAGCATTTGTCAGTAACAACAGGGATGGACTTTCAACAAAATCAGCTGTTCTGAGACAATCTGGAAAGAAGAATCATATAGTAAGTGTGGGGAAAACCTTTTTCACTTTCATATACCTGTAGTTCTACTGCATCTGGGGCTCATTTCTAGCAGGGTAATGCAAACAAATATAAAGAAGAATCCCGTGATGTACTAAGCATGCTGAACTTTACAACCACCTGCACTCATGACATTCTTAGTGTTTCACGATGGTGTGGGATAGAAGTAATCTGCAAAAGGGATGGAGATGATTTCTCAATTTTTATGTCTTTTGAGTGTGCTATCTACCAACCTGACTTAAATAAAAGAAATTAGATTGGAGCTGGCCAGGTATTTGGCTAATACACTGGCTTCCTGCCTTCACCTTGAGCTTTTTTCTTCCCTGTAGGCATAGAAAAACTCAGCAGTCTGCTTAAACATGAAGACATCGTGACATCTAGTGGTGAATTAAACACCAATAGTTTCTATTTCCCTCAGGATTCCTGCGTGTTTTCCACAGGCGCGTTGTTCTTGGTCAGACTGCAATGAGAGAGAGGTGGGCATTACCCTCACGGCTCTGGACATCCAAGCAGCTCCTCATTTCTGTTACAGTCCCCAGCAACGTGTTTGTGTTTGTGTGTCTTGTTGCATCAGACTTCTCCACAGAAGGTGGCATTGTCAAAGCCCCTGTGCAGCCCCAGGTCATGCTCTTTATTGGACAGGATATTTTGAATAGACATTTATACCAAGATGACTTCAAGTGCCTTGACTTTGAAGACAAAGGGAGCATGGCAGAATCCTGGCATAAGACCAGCTGGGAATTTCAGACTAATTTTTTTGTCAAGTACTTATTCATCAAGGCTGTTTTCAGATGGTGACTCAAAAATGTAGTGTATGGCATGCTGCAAATTCCTGGTAGGCTGCTTAAACTGACTCAGTTACGGGCAAATTCTTTTGCTTTTGAAGACTTCTCAGAGTCTACCTTGGTCAGCAGCAGTCAAAAAGTACTACTGGCTGTGATACCATGACAAGAAGTCACACTGAAAAGCAGTAAACCAGTCTAGACATGTGCAAAAAAATTATGGGTTCACAGTGGCAAGCCTTGGAGATTTTTTAAATTTATTTTTTTAGGGAAGCAGAACAATGTACAGTTGTGCTCACGATCACCAAGTGGCCAGATTTCTTGGCTTGTTCAGCCAACTGGCTGGGGAGTGCCCATTTTTTATCACAAGAATGAGCTTCAATGCAAAAAATTTCAACTGAAAACATCATGTAGGTTTTTCAGGAATCTGAGTGCATGCTTCTTTGCATCTCTAAGGGCTGTTAGCAGTGCAGCCTCACAGCTTCATGTCCATATTTGTGCATGCCATATCAAGCATACTTTCCACTGCCTTCAAGAGACAAGCTCCTTCCACCTCCTCTGTCATGCAGAAGAGATGCATGACAAAATTGCATGTTGTAACCGAGAAATGGAAAATAAATTACTTGAATATACAAGGTTTGCTTCATCTAAAGATTTATTTTACCACACGTATTAGTACCTGTAACTTCCCCACTTTGCTGTCTTGGGTATAATTAACACTTATACCACCAGAGTGTCTGGATATAAGGCAAGTGAATATAAAAACATCTGTTCTGTCCAAAATGTTCCAGTTTCTATCCCTTGAATCATCAGCATGTGACCAGTTCTGTGCCAATATTAATAACCATTGCTCATGGCTTTCAAACAACTCAAACTATTTAAAAATTAATTTTATTTACAGTGCCTTCTAGAGGAAGTATTTTGTAGAAGTGAATAACTCAAACTGACTAGTGGCTACCCACAAAATATGACTATCCAGTAACAAAATTAATCATTTAGAACTTTGTTGGCACGGGATGGACATACTGTTGGACAAAATATAAAGTGGAGATCAGATACAGCAACAGGGACCCCTGGGTTCTTTTTCCACTGTACCATACATTTCCTATGCTGCTCTGACAAAAGCAGGCCTAGCCTTTGTCATCCCAAATCCCACTGTTGGCAGAGCTGTGACCTGTGGAGGTGACAGTCAGCTGTCACTCCTAGAAATACTTGTAGCCATGAGCTGGAGGCCATAGATTACATTTTGACTTTGGTTTTCCCTCTATAAAAGGGAGATGGCCACCATCTGGTGCATGACAAGTTTGTTTGAATTCCCTGGTGTGGGCCAAGGGCTAGTCTTTCTTCAGTCTTCACTGAAGAAAAACAACACATAGTAGAAGGGCAGCACTAATGCTGGCAGCTCTGTAACCTGAAATAGGTGATGCAGTCATGGACAGAACCAGTGCGGGCAGAGTTTTTGAAGTGCCAAATTGAAAACGTGACTTTGGTCCGCAGATCCAACAACAATGATGTGTTTGATCATTCTTATACCAGGCAGGACAAACTGCTGCAGTCTGTGTTATGTGGGTCCATACACTAGAACCTCCTCTATTTCTTGCTCTTGCATTTTCATGATTCTCCTATTGACAGATAGGACACAAGAACTGTAAGGCAGAAAGTAGCTGCCAGAGACACACTGAGGAGTAAATTTGTAGGTGATTCAAACTCGCATAGGAGTTTGCATGCTCAGCTAGGATGCGATTTTTAAGCTTGTATCTGTATTGAGGGCAGCTGAGATGTGGACAATGAATCCTCAGTGTATCACACTCACTTGCACGGCTAAGCCTGCAATTGCAGAATCCCACAATGGTTAGGGTGAAAAGGAATCTCTAGAGATTGTTTAGTCTAAACCCCTTGGTCAAAACAGGCTCAGCTACAGCAGGTTGCTCAGGACCATACTCAGCTGGATTTGAATATCTTCAAGGACAGAGACTCGCAACCTCACTGGGCAACCTGTGAAAATCCTGAATCATCCTTCAGTTAAAAAAAAAAAAAAATTCTGATGTTCAAATGAAATGTCTTGTATTTCAGTTTGTGCTCTTGTCCTTCCACTAGATAACACTGAGAAGAGTCTGGCTCTATTTTCTTTACACCCACTATATCAGGTATCCATCCATGCTATTAAGAATTCCCTCTAATCCTACTCTTACCAAAGTCAAACAATCCCAGCCCTCAGCCTCTCCTACTATGTCAGATGCTCCAATCCATTTGTGATTTCTGTGGTGCTTCCCTGGACTGACGTATGCTCCCATCCCTCTTGCAGGGAGGAGCCCAGCACTGGGCCCAGCACTCCAGATGTGGCCCTACCAGGCTGAATGAGGAATCACCTTCTTTGACTTACTGGCCATGCTCTTCCCTTATGCAATGACAAAAACCACCTTTGCTGTAAAAGCACATCTCTAGTTCATGTTCAACTTGTTGTCTACCAGAACATCCGTCTGATGCCCAGTTCCATATTAATGGCTAATTCCAGCTGTAAGGTAAACATGCCTAGTCTGTTGTGCATCATGGACTGTTTCTGCATCACTGCTGTTTAATTATTCAGTAGCACTGGGAGCTCTAAAAAGGCCTCCAGTCTTTTGACCAATTCAGCAGAATGGAGTCAACTGCCTAGAGCTGACAGAACCAGCAGCACGTTACTATGATTTCTGGTGAACCAGGGTAATACCAAACCCCTTGCTGTGCCATAAGCTTTATTGGCATCCTAATACTGTAGAATAGCTTGAATTGAGGGAGGAGCTGCTTTTGCTAGTAATCTCTTGTTGTCCTTGTGGATAAAACATTTCTGTGATCTCTACATACATGCTTGGGACACCTCTCAGACCTACATTTCTTTGCCCTACAGCAGGAAGGAAAATCCACCCTTTCCCAAGTAGCTGAGTGAAAATCTTCTACAAAAAGACCAACTGCATTCTCCAAAAGGCAAGAAAAATGAACACTGCGTTAACACTCCAAAAACAGGAAATACCCCTAACCAACCCTCTATGTCATCACATAACCTAGATTTCAGTTGAGAGTTTGGGTGTTGTTTTAGATAACAAAATACAACATGTGTTTGCCATTAATCTTCTTGAACATTTGTTTGGCCAGAAACTATCTCTGATCAACTCACTTATGTAAACATATGCAGTCTATGCTTCAGACTGAAGTGGTAAAATGTTATTCCAAGGGCTTGCATTGTGGGGAATCTCTCCTTAACTCTATTGAGATTCACTAAATGACAGCCTCAGTATTGGTGTCTGTACTTCAAAGAATTTTATATTCGGTTTAAATTTCAGAATTTAATAAAAAATCTTGCTTCAAAGGAGAAAAGCACAACCTCTAAAAATTTACCATTTGTCCCTACTCTATTTTTAGTTTCAATATCCAATGCTTTTGCATCTGGTTTGTGAAGAAACAAAAAGCTGTTTCTTCTTTCATTACCAAATGTCAGATGCAATCTTTGCAGTGGAACACCCTGGAGAGGCTTCCACTCATCATGTAATTTTTTTACAGATATAGGACCATATTAAAAATTAAAGAAAAAATGAGGAAAATAAGCTTGGTTTATTGTAGGAAAATAAATAGTACATCTCAGTTGTGTCAGCTAGTTTCGGGCACAACTGATGTATTTCATTGATGTTTCAAAATGTAGGCACATAAACTATCAACATTTTTAATTGCAGAATATTGATGCAGTGTAAATTAAAACATGCAATTTCCTACAACCTCTTGTCTCCACAGTTCTCTCTTCGTGTTTTTTTGTTTCAGACAAAAACAAGAACATGCAAACAGCTTCAGTCCGGCCACTCCAAAGGCAGTGTGTGAATGGGGAGCAAGGCTCTCCTGGAGTTGTGATCACTGCAGCTTCTTAATGACTGCAAACCTTGCCCAAACTTTTCTGTCTTCCTGTCTGCATTTGTAAAATGTAAAATATATCTAAGAACCAAGAGCCATATACTTACTCATGTCTGGGGAAGTAAACTCTTCACAATCAAAAAGAGTTAATACTTTGATTGCTTGAAGGTTAATCCAAGGCTTTAAATTGTCTGATAGGAATTCATGTCCAGATAGAAGGAGCCCCAAGTTTGCAATAAACATATCCATTAGAAATATTTATCATTGAGTCAAAGCATTGAAGAGGATTAGTCTCAGCTGCGCCAATGCCAGAAGACAGTATCTTAATTGCATTACATATTTTGGACACCATCCTGAAACACTTCCGAAGATTGTAGAGATAAAGAGCTCTTGAGATATGGTTTTGTTTTGCTCTTAAATCCGTAATTCAGTTTACCCAGGATGATAGTTTTAAGGATTTCTTACATAGTTCTGTGTTCAGAAGCTGGGAAAATGGTACCGAAAGAGTGTGTTAAGAGACATGCAGAGTAATAAAGAAAGTACAAAAGCTAGAAAGGACAGAGTAACAGATATAAAAGACAACTACACTGGCTCTTCATATTTCAAATCCCTGAAGGGATGAGAAGAAAATAGAGTTATTTTTGTAGCTGCAAAGAGAATTTGGTAGCTTTAGAAAGATGACAGCTGGTATAAATGACATGGCTTCTTCTCTCTGTTTTTGGCAGAAATTGTACCCCTCAGAAAATGTGCTGCCATTCCACTGCATTGTAATGCTTTTAAATGCATTTAAAAGCTATATCTGCCATTCTGCAGAGCTTGCCACTAAAGAATCAGAAATTCTGACAAATTAAATGAGCTGAAGTCAGATCTCCCCTTCCAATTCCAAAATTATTAATGCCACCCATTTTTCATTTGGACTTCAGACCTAGTATACTAAACTGAACAGTTGTAAGTCTCCAATACACTGTTTTTTTTCTGTCAAGCATTGCTCTGAAGACCCTCCATCTATGCAGTTTGGCCTGCCACAATGCAATCATGACAAAGGTTCCTTCAGAAATACTATCCCATTATATCTACAAGTGATTTCTCGGGTTTTGATGATTTTGATGGCTTCTGAGGTATTAGAAACTCTTTTCCCCCAGCCCCGTGTCCAAAGAAGAGGTCAAGATTCATTGGTTCTGC
Organism: Peucedramus taeniatus; assembly: GCA_013400575.1. Classification (NCBI taxonomy): domain Eukaryota; kingdom Metazoa; phylum Chordata; class Aves; order Passeriformes; family Fringillidae; genus Peucedramus; species Peucedramus taeniatus. The sequence continues at coordinate 23,061 of WBNO01032526.1, read as the reverse complement.
TTTTCCAGGTTGTTTATTTTTCCTTATCTAATACATTCTTTCTCTGACCTGCTGAGATCTGTTCAGCGAGCCAAGCGGAGACGCAACTCCCGCCTTTGGGGTTGTGTTAACTTTTTATACTAAGAACTACATGTACTTTATTTACAATAATTTTCCAATACTTATCACCTATGTTATACAGTCTGTCTCTGCTCTAAGCCAATTAGAAAGTGCCACCATCACAGCAGAAGATGGAGAACAAGAAGAAGGACAGGACACACCCAAATTCCTCCAACTTGCCTCTTGAACCCCCATTCTAAAAACCCCAAAATTCTACTTTTTCACCCTGTGACAAATTAACTATCACTCTATTCAAACTCTTATGACTTGTAAATCCTCACTCAAAGTTGGTAATTGTTTCCATGGGCTAAAATCAAAGGCATAGGTGTTTTTGACTCCGTGCCAAGGTCTCTGAGTCCCTTGCCAGGGTCCCAAACAATTCAGGGCAGCCAGAGGAATGCCCTGGGTTCTGACAGTGATTGAGATCCATACAAGTCTAGATCGGTTGTCTGGAGTTGTTGGAAATTACAAAAATCCATCTTAGCCTGTTATATAAACTTGTTTTGAAAGCAAAATGAAATTAGAAGCAGATAGGTTGGCTCGTACAAAACAGATAGGTTAAATCAATTGTGATAGTGAATACTTAGAGCTATTTGGTCATGCAATGATTACAACAATGAGAAAAATAGAAGGAAATATTTGTAGCTGAAGTCACTGAAATGTACCATAAGTAATGTTCCTGGAATGTGGTTGTCAGCTTTCATGTTGTTTTTCTGAGGGTCACTGAGCAGAGGCAGAGGAAAACTGACTGAGGAGAGCTCTTATCATCATGGATGTCATCCTAGCATGTCTCAGAGGGATCCATCATTACACTAACACACTCCTAATAGAAGCCTGCTCTGGTGCTAAACCTGGATTTTGGCTGCATTTATTTGGTAAAAAACTCCCTGGGAGCCCTCATTTCCTGAGTCACATCTTTGGAGCACTATCTGAATAACTTTGCAGACAACAATGTTAAAGGTGCAGCAAGTAAGGTCTTGAGCAATTCTTTTTCAGAATCTGGACAGCTTCAAGGCTCCCTCTTACAATTTGAAAACTCAGTCTTCCAGGATTCATTATTTCTAGACTTCAAATATATGTAGAAGTTTAAGAATGTAAACAGAGGCAAAGACTTCTGAGTCTGCAGTCAAGATAATTTTCATTTCATACTGCCAAAATGTAATGTTTAGATTCTGGGATTTTTTCTATTTTCTCTTCCAAAACCAACTTCAGACTTCCTGTCCTGTCTTCTGAGGTGGTATTGTTTCCTTTTTCCTTTCCACTCCATCACTCTTCAGTTTCCATCTTAAAGAAAATCATGACTGTGAGAAGCTCCACAGTTCAGCAACATGGAATCACAGAATCATAGAATGTCAAGTGTTGGAAGGGACCTTAAAGATCATCCAGCCCCAGCCCTCAATGTGGGAAGAGTGGAATCATCACAAGAGGCCCAGTAAACGGATGCTGTAGAAATGCTCTGAAAGAATCTGGATTATTTGAAAATAGCCATAACAAAACTTCTCTATAATGGAAGAATAAGTAAGCTGGACAGTGAACAGTTTAAATGTTTTGGGGTTTCTCTTACACATGATAAATCTTCTTTGTGCTCTGCTCTGTCATGGATAAAAGTAACACTACCATGCTCTTCATACCAAGCCTACATCTAGAGGATTGTGTAAGTCTTCTGGTTACTCTGTGTTTCAATAGGTGGAAACTTACAACAGATTTATTACATCTCTTTTAGTTTCTGTGTAATTTATGAGGGAACCAAAAGAGTTATAAAATTTCAGGAGAGGATTAGATGGAGTATTTACCTAAAGTAGTATGGACTGTTATGCAAAAAACTGAGGTGATGTGAAATACTGACTGAGCAAGCTGCATCCAAAACTGTTTACAAACAGCTGCATCACAGATTTGGAGTGATCAGTACTCAAAGTGGTCTTGATATGAGACACACAGTGGGGGAAACAAATTTCTTTTCTCTTTTGTAATGGTGGTTATCTGAATTTATTTCACATTTATTCTGTATACAGTACTGGTAGTAAAAATATAAACCCACTTGATGCTGTATCTGAATCCAATGCCCATTTTTGAGTATCTTTTGAGTGTTCTAGCTGCAATCTGGCTACACATCCAGCTTTTGCAAACGGGCCTGTCTCTCCAATGGGCCCCTCAGCAATCAAACCCAAAATCCTGACTCCAGCTTTCCCTGTTTTAAGGACATTTCCCTGTTAATATCTGAATTTTGCTGCATGAGCTTGCCATGTCTGTCTACTGCTGATAGCAGGCACCTTTTCATTTTCCAGGAGCTGTGTCTGTGCTCAGGGGGAGCAGCCAGATTGTTCTCAAGCTATGTTCAGGGTCAGACTATGGAAACACCCTCTTGGAAGCTGCCTGGCTCCTTGTTCCTTACATCAAACTAAAATAAATGCCACTGAAAATGTCTCATTCCTCTTTGTGTATGCAGACCATGGGAACACTTAAAAGTCACTCTCTTTCAGATACTGCACACAAAGTCAGAGGAAATAACAATGTTTGGATCGTTCAAGAAAATCCAAAGTGTCCAGATTTCTCTGGCAGACATTCCCACTTTGTTTTTCCAAGCTGAGAATCACGGATGTGCCTTTTCCACCTCCTTCTGCCTACCTGTCACTCATAAGGAAGGCTGGTCACACTTGGAATGAGAGACAAAACTTAAAAGTGATGGAAAAACACATCCAGCTGACCCAAAGGGGAACTGCATCCTCTACCTGCTGCTGTCTTCTTCCACATGTTTTACCTTCTTTCTGCAGGTTGACTCACTACATTCTTCTGCCAATTACTTCTTTTGTTTTCTCTGTGTGCACAGCAAATCTCTGATGCTCATGGGACTGTTCCAAGTTCAATAAAATTTCATTGTCTAAAGATTAGAAGATTCTTCAAACTCCAGTCAAGATCTGGAGCCAGAGGGAGGTCCAGACTGCATAAATACAAAGTACAGCCACAAGCAAGTGACACATGTATCTCATTAATAAAGTTCTCAATCTGAAAGTGTTATTTTATATGTGGAAAGACTGCACTGACTATAAACCATTGCTGAAATTTTAACTGGAATTATGCACACAGTCCTGGCTGGTGCAAGCAGAATATATTTGCACAGATATCCACTGTCCTGACCCACAGATAGAGTTCAAACAAACACTGATGGGAAAATTAAATTAGAAGTACAGGATATTGTCCTTCATTCTCTGCATTCAGCCTACTCAGATGGCAGAATCTGAAATTTATATGGCATTTTAATTGGTCATAGACAAACTCAAAATGATTCCAAGGTTGGATCTGAACAGATTTCATACATGAGTATTTAATATTCATAATGCGTGCCAGGAGGACTATTCTGAATGTTGAAACTTTGTATTCATCTGCAAAACAAGGAAAGAAACATAGATGAACAGTGGAAGCTTAGGCAGAAAATCCCATTAACACACTTCTTGTGCTCCCCTATGCTGTGCCATAGTGATACACTGAACACCTGAAGTGTTTACTTTGTCCCTAATACCATCAATGTTTTTCTCTTTAATTTTTCTATCTGTATCTGTCTTCATGCATGAAGTTAAATGTGGTATGGCAAAGGAATTTAGCACTGTGAAGAAGAATTGTAGGCTATCTAGCCAAATGGAAAAGTTGGGGAGAAAAACCAATTTTGGAAAACCTGACACACTAATTAAAAATGACAATTAATGAAAGCACTTGTTTTGTCCCAGCCATCAGTATTTAATATAGTGTTTAATTTAAAAACTTTTTTTACATTTTAGCATATATATACATTTCAAATAAAATAAAAAGCAAAGAACATACTATCTTTAAATGTTCAAATAAAACATGCATGAATGGATGAAACAATTGCAATGCTGTTTACCAGCTTCACAAACAGCTCAAAACTGTGATTTCTTGCTTGCTTGCTTTTCTTTACAGCAAATAATTCTATCCAGTCTCAAAATAATCCATAAAGGAATCATCTTGGACTTCATCAGACCCCTGTTAACACCTTCCCCTCTCTAAAAATAACCAGAAGGCATAAATCCAGTGTCCATCCCCAAGTCCAATCCCTGTCCTATCCTATCCCAAAGAACTGGCAACATCACATTTCTCCAGATTCTCCTTTCCAGCCATACTGAAATGAATATTAATTTACCTTTCTTGATGTTGAGCTTCACCTCAGCTTTATCAAAGCTCATGTTAAACATGGAGCAACTACTAAAGACCTAAAGCAAATCCCACCTTAAAGTCTTTTCCAGAGTTTTATCCATGCCCCAGCTTCTTTCACAGATTACATTCTTGCTCTTCATGACTTAGATCAACAGTGAAATGGGAATTATTGGTCTCACAGAACCCAGGCACAGAACATGCTTCTCAGGCTTTGTTTATATAAAACACAGCACCAGCCACTGCTTCCCTCTCAGCAGAAGCCTTACTCACCCACACAGAAAGCACACAGCCTTCCTAACCATGGCTTTTTAACATTGTCTAAATTTCAAGTCCAGAAAAGATAATCTCCTTGTTCTAGGTCTCAATGCCCTGCAAGAAACCACACTAATATTTGAAACCACACTAGTATTTGAATTTTGCTTCACAGACCCCTAGTTTCAAATCCAGTCCTATTGGTTATCATATCCAAAACCTTGTTAATGTTTCCTGTCATTCACTACACACAGGAAGGATCAGCCACAACCTGTCAGGATCCTTTAAGGAAATTTTCTACATTCATCTTTCTTTACCTTATACACAATGTTAGCCAATAAACAAAATAAAATCCCACCAACCCGGACACCCTAAAAATTAAGTTTCGAGAGAACCCCACAGCTCACTACAAACAGTAGCTCATATGATTCCTGCAGAACTTTGTAGGTCCAGCTATTAACTTGCTTTCATAGCCATCCCTTTCCTGGACCATAGCATTCAAGATCAGGATGTTTTTTTTTAAATACAATACCAATAAGTTACACTGAGTTCCTACCACAATGAGTTTTCCTTAGCTTGTTTTCCTTTGCTGGTTTTCCTTAGCTTTTGAAGAAACTAACATAAAATCAACACCTTAGCCATCTTTTACTGGATCTGTGGTCCTAAGACATCTAAGAGCATTCCTGACAGTGAATGCTCTTGCATCCTTAGCCCAGTCACTGTTTTCTGTCAGAGGATGAATTACACATTATTCATTGCCAAGAGAACTAGTCCTGAAACTGTTGGTCTACTGTTCTTATCACAGCTGGCCAGAAGCTGTAAATCCTTGCCACCACCAGCTCTCATCCTAGACAAACCACACTGACAAGATCCTGCAGCAAATGCATTTGTCCAGCTCTTCCTCTCCTGAGCCCTAACCCCCCCTGTAGCCATACAGCTCATCCCTGCCACTCCAGAGCATCAGCCATAATTGTAACCTTAACTTAACCAGTCCTCTCCTCCACAGAATTAATCAGCTGCAGACTAACCATCTCTCCACTGCTAGATGGAAAACCTGTGAAATTAGGCTTACAGGGCAGCAAAAATGCCAATACAGGAAAACTGTCTTCCAGTGATATGTTCCTTTTTCTCAATTGTTGCTTGAAAACCATTTTCAAGTCACTGATGTCAGTTTTAACAGTTTTTGTTGGAAGAAATGAATTTTAGTTTTATTATATTTTGTCAATGCTTTTACAAGCCAGGGCTAACAGAAAATCTTTATTTGCAGCTTAATAGAAAAAGGAAAAATACATGAAGGCTTCTTAAATATCAGAACTGCTGTGCAAGGACAAATACACTGCGTCCAGTAAATGTGCAAATGCTTTGCCAGATCTAAGCTGTATGGAGATTTGTTGGATGGGATTTTTATCTTTGTCTTTACTTGCATTTGTATGTCTTGGAAGATATTTTCCCTTACTGCAAAAAAAGATTAAATAAATTTATGAAATCATATTCTCTCTTTTCCTCTGTAAAATTCTCACTCTTCTAATCCAGTGCTAATTAAAAAAGTGTGATCCCCATTAATTTTAATATGTTCTGGAAGATACTGTAAACCAGTACCTTATAAAACTAACAGCATGACAAAATAATGTTCCAGAATTGACATGAACACTTCTCTCTAGATATAAATTTCTTCAACAGCAATTGCCTGGAGTTTTCCACAGGTTTTCCTAATCATATTTCTTTTTAGGTAATGCAAGAAGTTATTCCCCAAGGGCAGTATTTTATTCCTCTTCAAGTCAAATATAAAAATTCTCTTGAGTATCATGGGAACAAGAGCATTCTAAAAATAAAATTCCTTCTCTGATAACCTCTAATGGATGGATTTTTTTCTCAGAAAGCAAACACAACAAAGATGACCTTTTTATCAGTTCCATTTCTGTCCTTAGGGTGTAACTCTTAAGTTTAGTGCAAAAACAGCTCAAGGATCTGTGAAGGCAGGTTGTGTCATCTCATGCTCCCTCTGGATTGCTCTGAGGCAAAAGTGTCCCTTTCTAGGGGTGGTTTACAGCTGTTTCTGGGCTGTTTCTGGGCATTGGTGTAGCACAGAAGCCTCCAGATAAGTAGGGGGAAAGGTTGATTAGTCTTATACTGCATCACAGCAGGGGAAACTCTTTTTTGAACTGTCAGAATTTCTCATCAGCCCTGGTATACTGGCATGATTACCACAGAAGAGGCTGCAAGTCTGCTCTTAATCCCTGTAAATGCTTACTGAGGATGGGAAGAAATGGGGCTGCCACAGAGGAAGGCAGAACAAAGAACTAAACTTGTACCCCAGCCACATATCAAGTGTGTAAGTCAAAGAAAGAATTAAAATCATTATACAGATTCAGAAATCAGACTGTGATTGAGCCTCTCTAGCTATGAATTCTTCAAGTCTGTGCAGAGACCCATTAGAGATTTTGTGACCCAAGCTTTCCAGGAGAGAGGGGGTTGTTTGAACTTTCTGGATCTCACTTTAGGTAAAACAATGAGCAGTCTGTTGTGATGAATGCTGCCTGTGTGCAGTGTCCTTCTCCTCATCTGCTGTTTACTCTTGCAGTTAAACAAGGCTCTGCAGGACATTTCCTAATGTCTTTTGGAGACTTCTTTGTCGTTCTGCATGAATACTGGTACTGCTGCTACCTTGCTGCAGTGCCACTGAGCTGGGTGGCCGTGCTGGGCTCAGCAAACACCGCTGGAATTGCAGCGCCCCTGTTCACTTGGGTATGTGAGCACAGTGAGGGACAGAACCACACAAACACAACCCATGCCTACGAAAAGCCACTGCCAACCTGTCTAGAATATCCTTGCAAGAATCTATGCTTAAATAAATGCCTGTCCATCAGGTTGTCTCTTCAGACAGAAGTGGAAAGAGAAAGGGATGTTTGCTTGTACAGGCATATACTGCATTTTTCCTGTTTTACTTGTGTTTTGTAGTAGGATTTTTAAAAACAATAAAACAAAACAAAAACAAAAAAAAAAAAAGGAAAGAGAAGGAGAATGGGAAGAATTGGGAAGCGTTTTCCTGCATACACAGTTTTGGCAGAAATTTACATTAAACTTATGGATTTACTTGCAGCAACTTCAGTCAGCTGAAGTTTTTCAGCTGTTTTTAGACACACACACACACAAGCATTTAATTTTAATACTGACAATACATTAGCTTGTACAGCTATTACACCTTTCGTTTCTTTAAAGGTTTATTAAAATATCTCATACTATTTGAGCACGGCTTACACAAGGACCGTAACTTGTGTTCTTCACCAGCAGAGGACAGCACAAACCCAGCTATCGTCCCAAAAGTTGCTCCACCTTTTTTCCTCCTTTCCTCACCCAACAGCTAAAGTCAATGGAAGTTTCCTCCCTCCTTTTTCTCAAGAGAAATACCTGGTCTCCTTACTGAATGTTTTTCAGTGAAATAAAATTTAAGCATATTTTTTATCACTGGCCGAAATCTCTAATGATCAACATACTTGCAAAGCTGCTGCTATGTCTTTTTTCTTCCTTCCTTTGATCTGGGAGATCCTCTAACATTTCTCACGGACACAGAAAATACAGAAGTTAAACCATAGGTGAGCCTGACAGGCTGACAGATAAACAAGCTGTGTTCTATTGCAGTTTGCAGATGTCACCAGCCTGCAGTTTGCTCTTCACTTAATGTTGCTTTCCAAGATAGGAAGCACAGAACTGCATCGGCCTTGAAAAGCACAAAGGAAAACAGGGTTTTTGTCCTAAAACATATTTCATCTCACCTTAGACAAATCTGACCCATTCAGGCAGGCAGAAAGGATCCTGGTTAGGGGTAAGATGCAGATTCTGCACTGCAGTTCATAGTGGATAATCACAGGAGGTGGCTGGTTCTTCCTTTCTACCTAGAGATTGACATGGGGAGCTTACACTTCCTGCCTAATTCATAAGATGCAATGAATTCCTCTAAATCTCTCATTATTTCAGCTTTTGCCTTAATTCCTGTTTGTGTTCCTTAGGCCTACCTCATCCCATGTATGGTCTGGGCTCTGGGCTGTCTCTGGCTGCCAGGCCTGGCTGGCCCTGTTTGGTTTACTCCAGTAGCATGGGGCTGACACAGCTTCTGCCCTATTGTCCTTGTTATGCTTGGCTTCCAGCTGTTCCCTAGAGCTGGAGAACAGCTGGACTTTGCTGTTCCTCACACCTGCCCACCTCACAGTAGCTCAAACTCTGCAGAAAAATGACACAAAAAACATTTAAGTTTTTCTTTGAATATTGTCTGGGTAGTACTTCTATCTCCCTGCTTATGTGAATCCTACTTGTCTAAGCTTGTGGTTTTCTTTTTTCAAAGTGAGGGACAAGACTTTTTCCAAGTCAGGCTGCTTTCATGAAAAGATTGTTTTTAAAATAATTCTTTCTTTCAAATGGACTCTTCTGTGACTTGAAAAAAGCCTACATCCACTCTTTACACCCAAAAATTCAAAAAGTCCCCATCTTCTAGGATATGCAAGTTTGGAGTTATACATATGCTCTATGGCAGGGTATAGATAACGGTGTAGGTATTTATGGGAGACAGCTTTAGAGAAGAAAGGGCAAAAATGCCTTGGGAGGACACCCTCGTTTAACTTAGGGTGAGAAAGGAGAACAATCTCCCAAGATCCCCTGTGTCTCTATGCAAAAGAACTCCTGCCTGTCAGCTGTTGTTCACTCCTCAGTTCCAGTATGTTCTGTGTTCTTAGTTTCTCCATTGGTTCTCCCTGAAAGACCATTCCCTCCCTTCTCTACTGTTGGTTCCACCTGCATCACTCCACTCCAGTTCCTCCCCTAGACCCTCTCCCCATTGTGCTGCTTGTCCCCTGACCCCTCCTGCCTTCTCCCAGTGAGGCACCCAGGCCCTCCTCCCTTCGCCCTTTGCCTCTGCTTCCCTTCGGCAGAGGTTGCGTTCATGTTTGCTCCCAGCTGTTCCTCTTACCTTCTCCCTGCCTGGACCCTCGATCTGCCCTCAATAAACCCTGCTGGATTTACCATGCAGAGATCCCTCTGGTCTCTTTGGTGAGGCTTCAATTTCACCATCCGGGCTGGGCGTCTGCTGGGCTGGGGGAGTTGCCATCGCAGCCCCAAGTGGAGACGCTTGTGGGGCTGCAGGACCCGACAGCGCCGGCCCGGGGGAGCTGTCAGTAGCCACCCACAGGTATTGTTAGGGAATTATTGAGTTATTTTACTAAAGCTGCTTAACTGTGAATATTTAAGATGAAGTTGCTGGATGATTTCTAACCACCCGAGCTCTAAGTTTGTCAAATGTTCTCCTGTTAGCTGTAGTGGGCAAGTTGCTGGCAACAAATTAGATTTAGCCAAAGCTTTGAAGTTTGTGTATGATTGAGGGTACCTAACTCTACATGAGATGAGTGAAAGCCAGGTTAGAATGGGACACAGAAAACTGCAAGTTTTATTGCACATTTACTTCAGCTTTACCTTCTGTAGTTTAGGTTTCTGTTGTGAGCTTCTACACAAGGGTATGAAGCACATTGCCAACTTGGCAAGAAATTATCAAACCCTAAATTGCTTTTGGTTCATAAGAAAACTGGTTTTTTTTGAAAAAAATTGGGTTGGTAATAGGATATTTAGGGGCAGCCCCTCTGATGGTGCATTGGCTTGTTCTTGTGTTAACTCAACAAGCAGAGTCAAGAGCCTGTAGCTCTGTCTGCCTGTACTTGTATTTCTGTCTTTCAGTTTTATGTCTACAGCATTGCCACATGCGCTCCTGCTTCTCTGCAGGCACTCACTATAATGCACTGAGTCTGGACACCCTCAGCTCTCACAAGGAATTCAGGGTTTGTCTCTGCTAGAATTTGAACTGTGATGTTTGTCTGTGCCATGTTGAATACGCATGTAACCCTCACAGCCACTTTTCCTCAGAGCAGTAAAAGTGGTATCCACTGAGCAGCTTTTCAAAAATGGTTTTGCAGTTGTTGGGAGCAGCACATAATTAAGTATCTCTAATTCAGATCCCAAGTCTCTACTACAAAGTATCTCTTAGTTAACTTCAGAAGAGCCATGTCTATTTTCAAGTTCGTCTGACTCTTCCTGCATCTTCTAAACCCTGCAGAAACACTTCCTTCACAGAAATGCGGTTTCAGCCTTGCCTTGTCTCTAGGCACATCTGCTTACAGAACATTGGTGAGCCCTGGACAGTGCAGTGACAGACATTTTACATAGAACATGGCTCATTAGCTCTGGGGGAAAAACAGACAACTTGTGTCAGTTTTGAAGTGAAGCTGAATTATGGGTGGCCATTTCTTGCCATCCAAAGTTCGGAGAACTTGTAGTGTTATTTCAGTTGAGGTGTAGCAATTTCTGAGAGCTAATTTGGGTATGGATATGGACTTACAGAGGACTCTGGGTATTGGTTTTGAATAAAAAGTTCTGCTTAACCTGACTTGCAAGTTCTGTTTCAGTTTCTACAGGGGACTCTCAGCAGACCAAGACTTTGTCTTTTAATCCTCCTCTTTCATGATCTCTAAAGCATCCCAACTGTTGCCTCAGCACTGATGATATGGGCAGCAGTAACCTTGAGGACTTCTTTTCAAATGCCCCATATCTTCTCAGATTTTGAGCTGTGTCAGGTGTAGGCCTACCTTACACTTTCTGTAACCTCTTACCCCCTAAAAGTAATCCTAAGAAGTCCTGATAGATAGTACACTGCAAGTTATTCACCATCTCAGGCCCACTTAGTTCTCTGATCTCTTCCTAGAGAAATAATAAAGAGCTGGAAAGAGCTACAGATGACTTTAAGGAAGTTAGTGAAACTATCAGCAGCTAATACACATTCTAAGGTCTGTTTGGGTTTTGTGAAGATAAAGCATACCTACTCAGCAACTTCCAATGTACTGATTAGACTGCAATGCTAGCAATTCCTCCTGCTCTGTTAAAATAACACAGTAGCCTTTATTTTGAAAATATGTTGTCTGTGTACAAAAAGAGTGTGACTCAATATGAATATTTTTAGCTACCATGTTTCTTGCATTCAAACTCTCTAGTTTGGGTGGGATGTTTCTGAGGAGATTCCTTTCTTAGTTTTATGTTACTGCCTTCCCAAAAGATGAGAGATAACTTCTTAAAACCATGAGGGATGATACTACCTTTTTAATACAATACATCCCTCTGTCTGGTGATGGAATCTAGCAGAGAGGAGTGTTTGGAAAGTGCATAGCCTCCCCCAGCTTTGGTTGTCTCAAGCAAACTCTGGGGTATATTGTAATTCTTATCTGATGTTTCTTAAGGTTTCTGAATTCTTTTGTCTGCAAGTAACAGTATTTAATCTTCTCTTTCATGACAGATATGCATAATATAATGGTTTTGGTTTGGTTTTATTTTTTTTTTCAAGAAAGGAAGACTGCCACAAATTAAATGCTAGGCAAGTAATCATGCATCTGTAATGAGCAAGGACATGTACTCAGCAAGTATTTTGGGCTTTATTCTTTTTGCATGAATACCTCTGGTCTTGCTTGAGGCCACCAGGCACAGTAGAATTAAGGAGAAGTCTGTGATATTTCTTGGAGATAGCATTCTTGCACAGAAAGGCAAATTTCTTGTACAACAGATGCTGATCTAAATGTTCTGATGACTTGATCAAATGTCCCATAAAGCAAATATTTCCATGGGCTATTTGATCAGACTTGACAATGACATCTTCAGCTTGAAGGAATAATGCTAATAGTAACTTTTTAAATTCAAAGCCATATAACTTCCTTTATAATAAATAAGAATAGATATCAACCCTTATTATCAGTGCTGCCCGACATGTTTACCCCAACTGCCAAGCTACAATCTGTTTTACTATGGCAGTCATCTTTTTTGTTTCCCTTTAATATTAACAGAGTGTTTATTCCTTTACCCTCTTTAAACTCTGCCCAATCACATAGTTGTTCCCCTAAAGGAAATTACAGGCTGTAGAGAAATCTGGAGAAATATCTGTGTTTTAATACTAGCTGTATGTCATCCAGGATCCCACCGGAGATGATATTATTACTTTTCAATGGCAAGAGCTGGTCACATGGGAGGTGATGTTTTTATCATAATCAGCTGCAGAGAAGTGGTGAGAGTGAGCTCATCTGCAGCTGAGTATGTTTGAACTTTTGCACCTTTCAGTACCTTTCTGTGAGCAGTGAAAACTCTCCAAGTGAATGTGTTAGGGAGTTAGGTTTCCTATAAATGCTGAGATCTTAGGAAATGGCCGCAGGAAATGAACATTGCAAAATAAAATAGAACTGAAGAATTAGGTATGATGTTGATTATTGAAGCAAAGTAGTTTCATCTGGGTTCTGTAGGAAAGGATTATTATGGTTTAAATATCTGATTTGATTTTAGTCTTCCATTCACAGAATTACTCAAAAGATTTCTTGAATCTAGGTCATATTAGTCTAAGAAGATTCCACTTACACTGTGGCTGGCCATTATGCTGTGAGTCTCCTGGGAGATGCTGTGCACCCTTAACTCCTGTCTGAGGCTTCAAAAAATGGTCTTTTGTCACAGCCTCGAGAAACATATCACATCTGCTTCCCTGAGACAATTTCCAAACAATATGCATTTAATTGACTTTCGGTGAGGAATAAATGGAAATCTAGCGGCACATCTGGTGCTGCCTTCAAATCAATTTACAGTGGTTAAATAGATTGGAACTGGCACTCACTCGCATGAAGAACCTGTCATGCAGCTCTTTGTTCACCCCACTAACTAGGCTATTAAACAGTGTCTTTTGCCTTAATGCAGATTTTGCTAAAAAAAAGATGATATTTTGCACATGGCCGGGCTTTAAGGAAGTTAATGAAATTAAAGCAAAGAACTCCCAGCACAGTAGGAAACCCAGATAACAGGAACAATCATTTAGTCAGCACATTTCTGCTCCCACAGGAGCTGAGGCTAATTATCAGGGCCAAGGCATCCAGCGTCCAGAGGGGCGAGGAGATGACAGCACAAGAGCATTTCTCTGCACAATTGCCCTAGTCAAATTTATTTACACATTCTGGAGAAACAATGCTTTTGAAACATATTTTCCCAGTTCAGATGGGGAAGTGTAGATAATGGATCCATGTAGCTGTCCTATTAAGTTTTCACAACAATTTGCAGTTTGGAAAGCAGCTTAGGCAGTTTATACAGTGCCATCCATATCAGTTGACCCTGGGTAATTTTGGAAAAGATGTATCAAAGGAAAAAAGGAGTTTACAGAGGGAAAGGTTTCAAGTCTGGAAATCATCTCTATGCAAAACAGACACTTTATTACCACCCCCCCTCCCCCCCGCCCCCAATTTAGAAAAAGTCAAATAACATTCCACAGCCATCAAAGCATGTTCTCTTATCACCAAGCTGGCTTTCAGTTAACAGCGTACTTATTGATCTTTCTCTATTTTCTTTACTAAACCAGATCATAAAAGGTGAGAAAGAGCTGTTTTGTCTGAGCATTTTTATGAGTTAAAAGCATTATTTTATGCTTAAGGCACTGGGCCAGATCTTCGAACATCTGGTTCAGATCCTGCTTTTTCCCGTGTGACAAAATATATTTGCATTTCAATTCCCCATCTACAAGGCGGGGATCATGTTGTTTTATTGTTTTACAGAGGTGGTCAGTTCATGGAGGTTATGTGAGTGCCTGCATGGCCCAATTCAATGAAAATGTGATGTTAAGCTGTGTACAATGGTTGATTACTTGATATTCTGATTATCCAGTCCCAGCTCTATCGCTGCTTTCTGTGGCTTCAAATTATTTTTCCAATATTGCCATTCATAATATGAGAAAAATGCTGCTTTCTTACTTCCAATGGCAGTTGTATGAATAAATTGTTTACAGTGCTTCCAAAAATGTGCTGTAAAGATGGAAATTATTTCAGTCACATGAACTCCATCCACTAAGCTATCTTTTGCAAAGAGAGTCCTTCCACTGTTTTTTGCTGCTCCTGCTCACAGAGCTTTTCCCCTGTTGTTTCCTGTACATGAACAAGTCCATTCAGGCATCACACATTACTTTCTCCCAATTTTCACATGTACAAATCCAGCTGCAACATTGTGAAAGATGAGGAATGAGTAAATGATGGTTGCCATCTGATCTTGGCCAGAACTCAGTTCAGATTTTTATCTTAATGCTGCCTTTGGTGTCCAGAGAAAGGCATTGACCCGTGGGCCCTCTTCCAGCTCATGTCTAATTGGAATACTGGCCCTTGGCCAACAGCCCAGCAGAAAGTCAAGTCGTGAAACAGGAGAAATCTTTGAGTTAGCTCCTGAAACAGGTGCAGTGGTCGCAGGCAATGAAGTCTTTTTACCATCCACTCTGGGATACATCTTTCCTTCCCAAGATTTCATTGTTTCCGTAACTTCCTGACAGTTTTCCAGCAAGATTGCAATCTCACCCTACAAAGCACCAGGAGATTGATTCTAGCTGAAAATGATCTGTGGTAAATGGACAAGTTTCTGAGGACTCTACTTTTCTATAAGGGAGCTGACTGTTTGGAACAAATTCTGCAGACATCTTCTTTGGGCTGATCATTTCTGTTGAGAGTTAGTTGAGGAAAACCTACTAAATTGCTACACAGGACCACAACTTCCCCAAATGTAAATATGCCAATTATCTAGTCCTGTTCTTATGTCTTAAGAATGTTTCCTTTTAATCTTTCATCAAAAATCACAGAATTATATTCTCAAAATTACAGATTCAAATGTTTTACAATCTGTTTATAATGCAGTGTTTCAGTAAACTCTGTGCTGGTCCTTTTACTGTCTCCTAAATGAAGGAGGGTGTTTTTCTGTGATGAGGGAATTTGTTTCACAGAAATGCAGGAAGGCTCAGCAAATCGTGTCAATATCCTTCTTGAGCCAAAAAAACAAAAGGAAAGCAAGCAAGAAGGCTTTTGAGGAAGGATTCAGCTTTTCATTCCAGGATTCTTACTCAGAGCAATACACATTCTACAATTCCAGCCTGTTCCTGATAAACACAGAGCACACTCTGCTTTCTCAGGAACAAACATCTTCTAGTAATTTCTACATGTCTGTTTGGATTGATTGAAATTATAAACTGGGTGTTTTGAAAAATGCCTGGGATATCAAGAAATTGTACACAGATCTGGTCATACTTTCTCTAGAAGCGCACCACATATTTTGAGGTTCCTCAGGATCCCACCCATGGGTATCCCAAAGTTCCTTCTGGAACAGGAAATGCTGAGGGATTTTTTCAGGTTTCCCCTTAGCCCTGGGGGAATAATTGCTAATATTTTTTTCGTGGTGAGTTTTGAAAGAGGATGATCAGTTAATACAACACAACTGCTTATGTAAATCAGAATATAAAGAAAAGATAACAGGGTACAGCAGGGATTGGGAATGTCTGAATAAGTGCAGTGCATATTCAACGGGAGACAAAAGTCCCTTCTCACCAGTCTCAAAATGTTTAGCAAACAATCAAATGAGCAGCGTGGGTTTGGTCTATGAAAAAAACATCCCTTAGGAGCTGCTCTAAATACCAAATACAATTTTTAGAAAGTCATGCCTTTCATCAAACTATCCAGAGAAAAGGTTTGTAATATGCAAACCAGTTTGGGTTTTGCTAGTTCTACCAGCTGGTCTAGAAAAAGGTCACTTCCTTTGAGGCCTATTGTAGCTACAGCAACGCTGCTACATTTTAGTGCTGTTGGGTACTCCTGAGTCAGAAAGGGTAAAAAGGACCAGCTTGTGGAATCTATGGATCTCCAGCAACTTCGGTGGAGTTTCTTTTATTTACATGAAGTAAATCAGGCCTGGGTCCTTCTTTGGGACCACTGTTAAGGAGAATTTCAGGAATTTGTTTCAGAACAGTGATCCAGATAGTCAAATAGATTTGAATGCATAAGAGTGGAGATTGCGGTGGTGTGAAAGTATAATTAAAAACTAACATGGTATCTAGAAAGCTGATAAAAATTAGATCAAGTAATAAAGTATGATGACAAATATTGTGAGCAGGCAGGACCTTTACATCAGAAATTCAGTGCAGAGAAGTTCATTTCAAACATAGATCAAATTTCAAGATGCTTCCTGATAAAATAGGAGACAATCTGTGCCTGCATGCAATTCCTCACTTAGATAATGCATAGGAAACAAAACAATTTAAACTCCCAAAGCATCTGACCCTGTGTGCAGTTGTCTAGAAACAAAATTATGTACAAAATACTCAGATATTATCAGAGCCTTGTGTATACCATGATTTCATAGCAATGGAATTTGCTGAAGAATTGTGGTCTTGACTCTTGCTTATTATTAGTTACAATATGAAAGGGAATGAGAAGGAATTTGGAAGTTGTCAGGGAAGTCTCTGTGGTGGACATTTTGCAGACATCTAGTAAATGAACAGAGACTCTAGAACAGGAAACTGCACCAGAAGGTGTAAATCACAACACTAGTTGCAACAGCTGTGATTAAAAGACAAAAAAACAAACCAACAAACAAACACACACATCCCTGAAAAAAAAAATCATAACCAAGAAAATGGGAGGTGGTAACTCCTAAAGTCTAATCTATATGAATATTAAAATATCTTTAACAGTGCCAGCCATGCATCATCAGTGTGCTGAGCTAAAGTTAACTAACACTAAAGTGTTAACTGTGAGAAGGATGAGCTCTGATCATCTGGAAGGGATGGAAGGCAAATTTGGAAAGAAAAAAGTCTCTTTAGAAATGGAACAATTAACCATCTCACTGCAGAGTAATCCTCTAACTCTGATTTCTAGTCATGCTCATCCCAAAAGCCCAGGCTGCCCCTCTGACCACTACAGAAGTTTGTCATGCAAATGCAACTCCCAATAGCTGAATATGAAAAAAAAAAGAAAAATTATAATGAGTGTGAAACTGAAGAGGTTCTTTGGACTGTTTGAGTAAATGTTCAAAATATTTTTTTTAGAAACTCTTACTCTTCAAAATATAAATGAAAGAGCTGTGAGATTTCTAATATTCCAGAATGTTTCATATTTAATTCTTAGGTACACATCTAACATGATGATTTTTAATTAACCAGATCTTATGTTCTATCTAAAACTTGACTTCTTTTAAAAGATTTATTTTAAATTTCAATTTGCAACTCCCAATTAGCAGGTCTAAGATTCATTCATGCTCCTTTCTGATAATATTTTGTGGTGATAACAGGGGCCCAGATTGTTCTTTTCTCATTTTATTTTCATTTTGACATCTGCTTGTTGGTTACCTTTACATTGTGCTGCCTCAGCTTGGGAACAGACTATAGAAACAGCAGCCACAGCATCACACCAGGACATCTGTGCAGAGTCTGTGGAGCCCAAGGAGAGGAAGATGAAGCCAACAGAGTGGAAGTAATCACTGTTAATTGAGCAGTC
Source organism: Peucedramus taeniatus (assembly GCA_013400575.1). Classification (NCBI taxonomy): domain Eukaryota; kingdom Metazoa; phylum Chordata; class Aves; order Passeriformes; family Fringillidae; genus Peucedramus; species Peucedramus taeniatus. Next base: position 5,194 of record WBNO01032526.1, on the reverse strand, counting down.
TTAATCACCAGCACTCCAGTTCAGTGAGCTTGGCACTGCACTTTACAAGGGCATGTCTTAGAATTACTTTCCCCATCTCTGCTGGAGCTTTCTAAGAGTCAGTTTGTGATGTGTGGAAAGCAAATCTGTGCACATGCCTTTGCCTTATTCTTCTGACTGTGATTTTAGAAATCCCAAATTTGACTGATGGCATTCCAGACTAGCACAGCCCCACTGGAGGAGCTGTCATTGTCTGGCCATGATTGGGTTAATGAGTGTTTGGGGGACACTTGGCAGCTGTCAAAGTGAATAGAGCCAGGTCAAGAAAGCTAAAACAGGGGCCTGTTGTCTTGGGAAGGCAAAAGCCAAGGAAGCATCTGATATCATCAGGAGACCATGATCAGACATAGTCAGAGGATGCTGCAGAATTTCCAAAGTCAATCAAAATTCTGCCTAAACCCAACCTAGACAAGAACTATTTGAGCCTCACCAGAAAAAGCTGAACTTAGATGAGCACTATATATATATATGAGCAGGAGTTCTACAGAACAATGCAGAGAGGTATTGAGGATATTGTATCAAAGTACAAGTAGTGAATTCACTAGAGCCTGAGGGGAAGCTAAACACTACTTACAGCTTTTTGAGGCCATAGGGAGTGTTTCAAATTGTCTATATTTAAGTTGGTTCCTCAGTCCTAAACAGCAGTGGCAATTTCAAAAGTCTTTTTTCCTCTTTGCTTTTTTTTGCTTTCCATTGGAAGAAAGTGGAGGGAAAAAAGGTCATAGGGTTCTGTATAAAAACCTTGAGGTCCACAAAGTGCAATCAGCTGTTATGGCAAACAGTCATTTAATAAAAATCTACTCATGAACTGTTGACAGTCCTTTAAAAACATAATTAATCTTCTTACACCTCTAACTAATATCAGAAGTCCAGTTTGATAACTGCCTGCTCTGCTCTTTAGAAATCTTACTTTACCTCTGCTTTTGCCAGTACCATCTTGTGCAATGAAGAACAAATTCCTCTGTCTATAACCTTACCTATTTGCTCATCTGAACATCACTCATTTAGGTACCTTATCCAGATAGGTTCTTCATGAAGGTAGAATCCAATCTCCTGAGCGGCCTAGCACCCCATCTCTGAAGGTATTCTGTGTGTACCCAATTCAGATCAAGTTCATTCTTTTAATAATGGTAACCCATTCCAGGAGATGTTTTATTATTTTAAGTAAAATTAATTTAACATTTCTGTATCTCTGCTAAAATATCTCATCTCTCAGCTGAGCAATACATTTGTCTTTTTCATATCTTCATGTCAGTCATATCTCATAGTGAGACCATCAACCGAACAAGCAGGTCATTGTCCCTGCCTTCAAACGACAAATTGTCACCTTAAATAAGAAATTCTTATTAGTCTTTTTTATTGTAGTTCATCACATTTCTATTACTCCTGACTTATAAATCAGTCTTTCTTGTATGGTAATCTTTTCCTGCTCCTTATGCAATATTTTATCACTATACTGAAAATGCCTCCCACTGTGTCATCAGCAGATTTCATTAATCTGCTCCTATTCTTTGTGCCAAGGCCATCCATGAGACTATTTTACAATACTGAGTTCCATAAACAGTCCTGGAGGATGTCTCTCTGCAATCTTCCTTGAACTCTCAGTGATAAATCCTCATTCTCTCTTTCACTTACTCTCCTTGTCAAATCCTCTTGCTATTATCATACTCATTTGTATTCACTTAGTCAGGTGACTCCTATGCTATTTCATATCTTTTCCACTTTAATTTATGAACTATATAAGAGTATTTTACAGAAGTCATGATAAATTCACTGTATTTTCTTTCCCTAAAAAAGCTGATTGCTGTCTAAAACAATGGCAGTAGAATCCATTTCTTTCATAAAGCCAAATTGTATTTTGTCCTATTTTTTGCTACCTTTATGCCTTGTAGAGCATTTTCCTTTGCAGCATGTTCTAAAGCCTTGTATACTATTCTAAGTTTACAAGTGCATCAACAGGTTCTTTCTTTATTCTGAAATACGGAAGTCTATTTCCTATACAAGATGGAAAAAGTAGCACACATTTTCTTGTGATGTCTTGGCAGATAATCATTCATTTCTGATTTACTAACATTGCACAGCGATCCATTTTTAAAACAAATAAAGTCTCTTCCCCCCCCCCTTTTAATTTTTGTCTTTTCATAATTCGTACTTTGTTGCTATTTTTTCTCATCTCCAAGGCAGATTTTTTCCTAAGTGTTTGTTTATTTCTGACATATTTTTTCAGGTAGCTGCTCATCCAGTTACAGTAAGATCCCTTCTCTAAGAGTTACAGAGGGTTTTTTCATCTCCTATTTACAAATCCTCCCAAACTTTCTCAACATTCAGGACTCCGAACTATTCTGTCCACCCTACTTCTCCAAATGGTTCTTTTTCTTTTATAAAGTTTCTTCTTTTCTTTTCACACTTCTTTTTGGTTATTTACAATAATTTAATTTATATTGCTCTGATGTAACTTATAATCATCAGACCCAAAATTATTTTATGCTACTGTTGTCCTTTAGCCAGTTGGAGCAAAGACACAGTCCTTACTCAGTAGCACTTTGTCAGTAAATTCTCAAGCTTTTTCCTTCCTAAGCTAAATGAAAAACAATACAACAGAAAAGTAATGTATTTCTTCTATTAGAACAGCACATCTTTCAGTTTATGTGATGGGCATTCTCTTTACCCAGTCTCTGATTTATAGTGATTAAGAGACTGATGCATTCAATATATAGTCTTTTCTCCACAATGAAAAAAAGTTTGTCTCAGGTTTTGTTAAGACACATTTTACTTGTTCCAGTGATACCCACTTTATTCTTTGAGGCTAGAGCCCTGCCACTTGAATAGTCCTGATAATTTCCAATGGAGTAAGTTTTGGGCACGATATTCTGAGAAGACATAAGAGAACCAGGTCCTAAAAAAAGGCAGTGAAGGAGATGAATTACTGAGGGAGGTGAATTTTTAGTGTATTCCAAAGGACTGTGCTAGTAATTATGGGAAGAAATTCAGGATAAAAAAAAGGATATCAGCAAAAAATATACTGAGACCAAAATACACTACAGTCTGGAGACATCTTCCAAAGGGAATCTTGGAAGCAGAAAAATCTTGGGCTTTCAAAAGCAGGTTTGATGAAGCAATAGAATAGGGCCTACATTTTTAAGCTGTGTAGCAGAGACTTTTTCCATCTGTAGCTTCTCTGTGTAGCGTCCATGTGTCTGTGTTCCCTACCTTCTCTTTCCCTGACAGATGTTCTACTCCTCATTAAATAAGGAAGTATCAGCTCCCTTTAGTGACTTTTCCTCAGTTTTTACTCATAATTTAACCCCAGATTTAAATTGCTGATGCACTGCTTTGATCTATTCCACTGAAATTAATTCCAGGTAATTTTTTCATTTTTCTCTTTGAGGTACAGTTCCTCTCCATGACCCAGCAAAGGAGGAAAAGGAAGAAAAAAACGCTACCTGCATTTTAACAGTTCTGTGAATGAAAAAACATACTTTTAATCACAGCTTGCAGCCTGTGGATAGGACTCAAAACAAGGTGGTTTTTATTCATTGTGTTTAATATCACACACTGAAGTTTGAGGCACCAATGGCAGGTGATCAATTTTTGTAAAACTACTTCCCATATCTCTAATTTCTTTACAATCTTTCTTTGTACATTGTCAGATTTACATGCATTGCCGCCTCAAACATAGGGCTGGAGTCATTCTTCATCTCTCAGGGTTAACAAATCCATCATTAGATGAACCCGTGCAGATCCACATGAAATGTTTGCTTTTAAAGCCAAGCTTTCTTACATCAGCTTTTAAAATTTTATTCACTTGGACAAGCTGATTAATGGTGTCAGCATTGTTCATTTGCTTTGCAATGCATACTGAGCAGATGTTGACTTGTTGCCCCATACTGAGCATGAAGGGGTAAATCCTTTGAGACCTTGCTTTTGTTAGTAGGTCACTTACCAAAAGGTCAATAAGTCTATTTTATACATAAACAAGATGTTGATTAAGCTGAGATATTTTGATTCAGTTCTTCTGGGAGGGGCTTTTTATTAGAAGCACAGGGTCAAAATCTGATATGTCAGACTAGGCAAAACATAGACTTGGCTCACTGTAAGGGTAATATTTTCTGTGAGGGTTTCCTTGTTGAGCCAGTTGTGGGGTGCTGTCATTATAGTTTGCATTTTTTCTCTCAGGAGGCAGGCAGGTGAGGGCTGTAGGGAGAGGCAATGTCTTTTCATCAAGGCAATGAAATGTAAAGAAAGCATGTTTTAGCCATGCAAATCCCCCTTTAGGTGTGAAATGGAAACCAAAAACTTCAAGTTCAATACAGAGTGAGAAGGAAAATGTTCTTCAAAAAAATCTGGGTAAGTACCCCTAGGAAAAATATGAAATGTTAGCAAGAGAAGGAATAATAAGCCATACATAAGCATTTTCCTTCGACATGGGCTAAACTTCAGAAATTAATCCACTGAAGTAAGACTACAGCTGACAGAAGAGAATCAAGAGCGTGGATACAAATGTCAGAAACATTTTGCCATGAATTTTAAGTCAGGTATGAAGTTTCTCAAAGCTCAGGATGTATTCGAAACCAGAGCTTTTACATTACAAAATGGAGGCTGCAAGCCTACCTTATTTTTTGTCCTGGGAAAAAGATTTTGAATATGCTATGCTCACAGATAGAAATAGACATATTATCTCCCTACCTTCTGAAAATGCAATGGAGTTATGGAGTTATTAATTTTATTTAATTTACTAATGTATTCATTTTATATGTACATATACAATTATCAATATTTGTTAATTCACATGTTGGGGTGTTTGTTTTTTTTTTTTATTTTCCCCCAGAATTCCTTCTTCATCCTAGCCAAAAAGAAGAAAGAAAATCAAAAATGTATGCATTAATACCATTCAGGTAAAACTTAATCTATTTCAGTGGATGCAAGATATGAATATTCATAATGCTCTGAGATCTTACAGCCCTCCCAAGGCTCAGGGCTTGCCTCCCAAGTGAATCTCTAACATCCAGTATTAAATCTTCAAAACAGATTTTATAAAATAATTTTTATTATTTGTAATATTTAAATATCAGAAGTATTATATTATCATTTTTATGGCATACAATGTTTGAATGTAAGCTACATCAGCTAGAATGACACAATTATATTGACATGA
>WBNO01032520.1:0-49211 GCA_013400575.1 Peucedramus taeniatus | reverse complement strand
AAAAAAAAGAAAAAAAAATTGGAACTGTACCATATGGGTAACAAAAAATAACAATTTTGAGAGAGGAAAACAACTAATTAGTGGCACATCATCATTTTTATAATACCACCGAGGCTGGCATTAAACTAATGTTTAAAAGTCCTGATAATTCAAAAATAAATACTCTCTGTGAAGGCTTCCATTATGCTGACATATAAAGGCATTTATGCCATTTAGTGTAAGTCAAAGGATTTTGGGAATACTGTATAAATTAGATAACTGGATGGAGTGCCTTTGCTGATCAAACAAAGCTGCTAATATTGTATGTACTTTGAAATATGTCTCACTCAAGCATGACCACTGGAACTTGGCCACTTAATGTAGGACATTATTTTCATATCTCCTCTCAATAAGAGGATCCCCAGTTATGCAGCATCTTCCAGTAATGAAATTTACCATCTATTTTAGTCTGAATCTAAATTATGCTTCTGAACATTTTACCTGTATGAATTTGATCTGGAGATGTACAGATGCACCACATCTATAAATAGCTCAAATACATCTAAGCACAATGAAACAAAAGACTGAATGTGCTTGAATATTGCAATTCTAAAAGAACAGCTGGTGAAACTCAGAGTTTTTGGGACTCAGTCCAAAGCCTACAGAGCCTAGTGGAAAGACTGAAGTGTCTCGAAGATCTAATTTCATTGACCTGATTTATACCATAATTACATAAACTGGCTTATGATGCAGAATTCACTAGAGGTTGATTTGAAATCTGGCCTCCACTTCCATGGCCCCTATTCAGGAAGCTTGGCCAGAGGGTTGAGTTGGGCAGGACATCTGACTCTGTGCTGCTGTATGTGCTTGTTTGGGTCTGCATGTGTCTACATAACAATCAGGGACAGAGCACAGCTATCAGAGGCAGCCAGCAGGTGTAGCAGTTTGCAAAGCAGTTTCTTGGTGCTATTTCTTTGATGTGTTCTTGAGTTTCTGTGCTCTTTTTCAGAAATCTAGGAACTCCTGAGAACCTTCAGAAGAACAGGAGGTTGCCTGCTGCTGCCAGGTAGGACTAAGGATCAGATATGGCTTCCTCTAGCAGATTCTGACAAACTGTCACCTGCCCTTTGTCAAAGACACCATTTTTTTTCTGTCAGTGACTCTCAAAGTAGGTAAAAATAGTATTTACTTAAGTAATGTTTACTGGTATTTAATTATTGAAGCACTACCTTAAAAGAAAAAAAAAAAAGAAAAGAAAAAAGAATGCTATTATAAAAATAACAAAATTCAATGACACAGTGAATTATAGCTGGACTGTAAATGAAAAATTAGAAAGGAGAGTGCTCCTCCCCCCACACTGGAGTATGCACATTACTTTGTTTAACCCACAACATCTAACTGTAACAGTTTAAGGTCTACAGATAAAATTATTTTGCCAACTGGATGTGAACAAATGTCTCAAGTATTCTGAAAAGGAGTTATTTGATGATTTTTTTTAAAAAATAGTATTTTATAACCTATAACAAATTTACTGTCTTGTTTTTGTTTCATGCATTCATCTTCTCTACTGAGAGAGGATAATTTTATAGGAAAGGGAACTTCCATTTCATGTTCTAAAAAGACTTTTAAGATAACTTGTTAGTAAAGTTGCTGGTTCATATAAGAACAGTAACATTTTTTCTGCTGGTTAATATAAGAACAATAATGTTTTGTCTGCTAGGTCAAAGGTTTCAACATGCAGGTAGTAATTATCTATGTAACAGATAACTGTTTGCATGAAGGTTTATTCCCTCTACCATAGAAAATGGTCAAAGCAGTCCTCATCTTACCAGAAATCTCATTACCACAGCTTTAGAAGTAAAAGTTTGAAGAACACAATAAAAAGATTGATGTGTTTCATTCTAGTGGAAGACACAGATGTAGATGGAAACTCCAGGAAGAGCGTCAATATCCTCATCTTCAAGAATGAAAGAGGAAACGGGGATCCTTAGTTGTAGCTGGAATTCTTAATCCTTTCCTATTTGTTGCTGAAATGAAGAACCTCTAGAGAGAATCATGACATGGAAAGATATGTCTAAGGAGATTGTACACAACTCTACTGTCTTTGAAAACTGATGTATAGAAGGGCCTAATATGAGGCATGATAAAGAAAAATCCACAGTGAGGATAATTAATGAGAGAGAACCATTCAGAAAAATATAGGCACAGCTGTTTAAAAACTGGCATTTCCCATCCTCATCATACCAGCAGATGTCAGATTTCATTAGGCAGCAGTTTGAAAGCCCTAAACAATCAGAGATTGAAATATCAAGAGTTTACTTTACCTGTCCTGCATACTTTGACTGCCAAGCATTTCCAATGCAAACGATCTCAAGTAGCTGAGTGAGATGACCGCCACTGTATTCTCCTGAGAATTAAGCAAAGTGACACTAAAGAAGAGTTTGAAAAATAATTTCAGATTTTTATGTGATTTAGAACCTGAGCCTCCCTGAAGAGATTTCCATCTCTTGGAAGTAAACCTTGCTCAAGGTGAAGCTCTGTGCATCATCTTGGTCAGGGTAAAGATTTAGACTCACTCTTTTATCTGAGACCCAGAATGTAACAACCTCTGAAATTTCAGCAAGATAATCAACACCAGCTTTTTTTCCAGTCAAGTTTGGGTTTTTTTTAATGAATTCAAGGGGCTTCTAATTCAACATCTTATGTCACTTGCTTTCAGTCAGAAACTGTAAACCTGCTGGCTTTTGAGCTGATGTCATATACTTTTTATGATTCCATCTTGCATGCAATAAAGTTGAAGTTATATAGCGGGTTTATTAAAGTTGAAATTTATACATAGAAAAACCTCAACTCCAGCTACAAGCTACCTTTGCCAAAGAAGAAACACTGTAGATATATATATATAACAAAGAAAATATTTTAAAATTCTTCCCTTTTTATTACTGACAAGCAGTTGCAGCATACATAAAACTATTTCCATTTTTATCATTTTCAGTATTTCCTTTATTTTCATAATCCTTCAGATAATTTAGCTTTCTCTGATATCTGTTGTAAAATTTGTACCACTTCATTAAACTTATCCAACAACAGTGATACAAATTTTAAGAGTTATAATCCTGCTTTGTCTTTGTGGACAGAAATACTTTCCATTCAAGATAAATAATGGATTCAGTGTGATGATTTGGTTATCTTTCATTTCTTTCCTGACACTTCTCAAATCCCTTCTTTCCTTGAGAAACTCTTATCAATCTGAAGATCCTAACCTGAAAAGAGAAAGTAATGAATCCTTCCAGGATTCCTTACTTAGAGGTGTTTCCCAAGTAACCTAAGAGTAATCTAAGGGGATGGTTTTTTAATTGAGTGATAATCTGGAGACCATATCACAATAATTTCTTTGGCATCTGTTCTCAGAACTTTCATATGAGATGTTCAAGCTCCTTATACACAATAATTAGTGAAGCAACTCAAGGTCATTGCTGTAGTGTACAGATTTTATGGAGTGATAAACCTAGAAAAATAAAACTTAAATTCTCATTTCCAAATTCTCATATCTTGGCTCAACAAAACTCAAATTATATAAAACATAAAACTTTTAGGTGCCATGAGGATGAAGAGTAGTTGATTCCAGCTGCTGAGGAATGTTTTTCTAAAAAAATGCTTACAAATTTCTCTTTGAACATGGACCCTGCTCTATCCATTAAATTACTGTAGCTTCTGCAGTTCTCAGCATAACTTTGTTAAGGTAATTCTTGTTTGACTTTTTTAATCTGTTCAGCTACTTCTTCTCAGTTTTGCTACTAATATATTGCTTATAGAGGACATATCTACTTTTGGTGGTCATTGAGATGTTGCACATTCCAGACCATGATTTCAATAGAATAAGTAGGAGAATTAAATGGAGTGTAAAGGCGAAATACCAAACCAAACCAAAAAGAAAAAACATCCCAAAAAACAAATAAGCACAACCAACAACAACAACCAAAAATAAAACCAAAATTCTCAAGTAATCTGGTGGAGCTCTCAGATAGATTAACAGAATATGTTTGTTAATGAAGTGTCGTGTTCTTTGGGATAGACAAGAACAACCTATCTTCTAGTTAATTCGCTACATCTTTCCTTTCCATGGCAAATTCTCTCAAATTTCAGATTTTTCAGATTTTGGAATGAATGTAATCGCAAATATTCATAAATAAAAATTAATTTTTCTCCTCTTTTGGCTCTTTCCTTTGAGTAGAAAAGAGAAAGAGAAGGCAGGGAGGGGGAAGACACCCTCAAAAATCACAGGAAGGAAATAGAAAAAGGAAAAATATGAAGATGATTCCATTTGCATATTTTTATTACTTTATGTTTTCACTTGAACATCTTTATAGTTTACATTCTCTGCCTTTTATCTGAATTGAGTCTGTGATAGCAGCAAAGCTAAATGATTTGTGTTCTTATCTTATATGAGGATAAGATAATAAGAATAGAAAAAAATAGATAATATAATAAAATAGAACAAAAACCTGATAAAATAGAAGATCATGAGTTTGGAAATGCTAGTTCTTTTTCTCCTTACTCTCTACAAAAACATCCAAGGAACTTGTATTTTCTAGAATTTGTGCAAATTAGCATACTGGATTTCCAGCATACTGGTTAACTTTTTTTTTTTTTTTTTTTACAGTGGAGGCATAAAAAATAATAGACGAGAAATTGCCTAATTGGAGTGTGGAGGGGAAAGGTCTGGGAGAGGTCTGTTAATAAGCTGAGTAAGGGTATGCATCGTTTATGAGTCTGTCCTAAAAAAAGTATAGCACTAAAGATACTAGGGATGGTGACAGTTTGAGAAGTGTCAGATGATAAAATGGAGAAAAAAATAGCAAAGCTAATTGCAGTTAGCTAATCTAATATGGCTATACTGCCTTATTCAAGAGTTCGTTGAGGCTACAAACTACTATTTTCAAACTCTTAATGTATTTAATGTACCATAGACTTTAATGGGCATGTTAAAACTAATGTGAAAGTAAAACCTGAATTTTCTTCCCTAAATGGATGTTTTCTCCTGAGCAGAAGGTAAAGGAGTGTAAAGAAAGGAAAGATGAATAAAAAAGACATCTGCAAAACCACTAAAATGAATCTCTGTGCATTGCGGTCTCTTGGTAGTTCAATAAAAATCTGTTTTCCACTGTGCTTCATTTAAAATAAGCAAACTGAAAATGTCACGTATTGAATGAGCTACGTCACTTGGACTGGTTAAATAAAAAAATTATGTGTGATAAAAAAGCAAAGGTGTCTTTCTGACAGGCAAATGCATGTCAGAAATCATATGAGATTACCTAACTTAGGCACTATCCTTTGAGCTGGTTTGCTAATGATAATTTTAATTATTTTTTTCACATCCAAGCAGGGAATATCCATTCCAGGCTAATTTTCCTTCTTTGAGTTGCAAACCCCTGGAGTATTCTAGCTTTAACACAGACTTAATTCATTCCAAAGTGTGTACTTTATTTGGATATTGCGTATTTAATCAACTTCTGCAGTAGCCTGTATTTGAACAGATTGCAGGGGGAAAAATCAAACTTCCTTCTGATTTTTTCAGTCTCTGAAATGGTTTTTGTTCAGTGTCTGACCTATAGAACATGTCAAAACTGAATAATTTATGTAACAAAACAAAGACAACAAGGTCAGAAGAGATGTATGATTTTTACAATAGAAAGCATTCAGGGACATGATACTATGCGAGACATGTTCCTGAATGTTAAGGAGGATTTTTCTCTTCTCCTTATTTTTCTTTCCAAGTAAATGAGCTCAAAGATGTGAAAAAATACATTAAATTTCAGAAAAAATTAAACTTTTAGTGCACAGTAGGTAGGAATTAACTGCTTTCTTTGCTCCTTGGGATTTTCTGTGGACCTCAGGGAAGGAATGTTCTAGGAGGTTGCCTTAGCAACACTGTACTTTAATAATTGCATTAGGCTGAGACTGAAAAGCCCTCAAAATACTATAGAAAATCACACAGTGTCCAAAAAAGACCCAAATTTATCACCTGTAGAGAGGTTTTTTTTCCCTAGATCTTGGGTCTTCTCCTTCTCAGACAGGATTTGGGTAGGTGCCTATTACTGTTATAGAAGTTCCCCAACTGGGTAGGTAGGTAACATACCATATTAATTAACATTCCATATTAATACATCCTTTATCTGACCTCATTCTCAAGAAGATGTGGCACAGAACACAGGGACCAAGTTCTCAGTCTTCAGTCTTACCTCCAAACCTACCACAGCAAAACCATGACTACAGAATTGCAGAAATGGCTTTCTCTTTGCGTGTGGAAGAAGATAGAAATCTGAAGGGAAAACAAATTCCACAGAGGAATTTGTACAGAGGAAAGAGACATTTCCTTTAGACTCTGATAGTTAGAATGTTCCTTTCCCCAAATAACTCAGAAATAATATCATGGTGACCAGCAACTGATGATGCAGGTATGTGATGCCAGATTGCTGCCACTTCAGGCTCAGCCATCCTGAGCTCGTAGGTCAATCCTGTTTTCACATAAACTCAGGTAAGATATTAATTTTTAATATTTCATTCTAAAATCATATGCACATATGTACACGAGTATAATTTCCAGCTAAATATATAGTTCATATGTGTGTCTATAATTTTCCTGCAAAATTAAGATACAATAAGAAATGCTTGCTTATAGAATTGGTTGTTGTTGTCAAACCATGCTGTCAACACCAAAAGCTTGCATTTCTTCTTTTCATTCTGTCTTTTAGAATCTTTTAGTGAAAAAGAAGCACAGCATTTTATTTCTCACAAGTTTTGTTCTCTTCCATTTTGCAAAAATTGAATTTTCCATCCTCTTCTCTGTGAGGCATGGACTACAGGCAATGGAATATTTACTCACCTGCTTGGTAAAAACATAAACAGTGAGACCAGCAATGATGAAAATTAACCTCTGGAAACAGGGCTTGTTAGGATACCATTTAACATCAGCTAAAAATCTAGATTTCTCTCAGCAAAAAGAAATATTATTGCCATGTTATATGTTAATGCAAGAACAGCTTAAAATCTTGTTATTGTGGGTTAAGGCTCTGGTTATATACAAGTTTTCATGAAATATAGATTGTGCTGATTGAAATTCTTTTTCAGGTGCTAGAGTCAGAGGCTAGAACATTTGACACCTAATTTTGCTAGCCTTTTTGATTTGTTAAGAAGATAAATGATATGACAGCTCAGGAAGATGGATATTAATATTCACAACCAAGCAAGAAGCATCACTTTAAAATAAAACCTTGGTTAAATTCTGCACATGTGTGTTTGTGGATATGCACTTGGATTTCCAATCCTCACAAACTATCACACAATTTTTTTTTCTTTTACTGACCAATCATAAATATGTTTGTTCATAGTTATTTTCCAGAAACAGCTGGCATGGATATTGCAGTATTTTACCTGCAAATAAAATATTTGAATTCTACATGTGTTTATATGTCATTCTTCATGATTCAAGACAACATGAGGAGTTTAAGAAATAAAAACTTCTTGTAGTGTCACAAGATATGAAAGTAGAACTATAGACAAGCTTAAAGAAAACAGTGTTGGAATGTTTTCTAAAAGCCCATTTATTTGATTCCTCTATGTAATGTATATTTAAATTTTACCTACATTTTTAAGCTCTCCAGATTATATAAGAACCACACGACAATAAATATCTAAAATATCTAAAATATCTAAATGTAATATGTGGAAGATTCATTTTATATGCATAATATATATTTTATATATCAAAACAGAATATCTAAAAGTTTTATTTCTGTTCTCTTCATGTAGATAACTACAAATAGGAATCCATTTCATTTTATAAGAATATTCACACTATTTTTTTTTCTAATGTACAGATATCCTCACTACTGCATCTTCAGTTTTCAAATCATACTTTGACATCATCAGGGAGAAATCATTTGAATTTCTGAGGCAATGTTCTCTGAGTTTTAGTGATATTTTTGAGTTTTCCAGAGATATTGCCACTTATTCAAGAAAATTTTTCATTCTGAAAACGTGCATTGCATTAACATGGTCATCAATTCAAATCATAAACCCTGGAAACCCAGGAGTATTGAGGGAGTTTTTCAACTGCAAAAAACTTGGAGACAGAAGATAACAATAAACCTAAATCTCCTTTTTTTGTTCTAAACTATATTTTACTTCAGATTGATGACATATAAACCAATTTTTGAGATAAATTATTCACATAGTTTCAGCTTATACTGAAGTAGTCTAGCTGGAAAGGAAACATTTCTGTGTCTTAAAGAGAATTTGTATAGCTATTGAAACCCTAGATAGTACATTCCCTGTTTAAGCATGTGTGTGTATTCCAGGGATGCACATAGTCACAGATCCACAAGGACTTGCCTGCCTTCACTCATAATAGTGGCACACAGGAATCTTCAAGGTGCAGAGTTAGATGAAGACTCTGTAAACAGACTGTTGGGAGCAAAGGGTTAAAATCCTAAGACTTGGTGAGGAGGAGGGAGTAGTTTTGCTCAAAGTGAACTTGCACCTTGCTGCTAAAAATGTTGGTGTAGGAAAACTCCATTTATTATGCCTACTGTTGCTCATCCTCTGCCTCTTTTGAGAAGTAGAATTCACATGTAGAGATAACACACTCTCACAGACAGGCTTGAGCCTCGTGCTGGGAGAGAGGTCACAGAAGCACAGCCTTGAGATGAGCTGCGGGTGCACACAGCCCTTTGATACATCGGGGCAGGCAGTGCCCCCCTTCTGCCAGGATGAGCTGAGCCTGGCCTAGCCTAGAGCTGCTGTCCGTGTGTGTGAGCCCGGCGGTGCTGCTGAGGGGATGGAATAAACCTGCTCCGTGCATTTCAGTGTGGCTTGGTGGTTGCCTTGGTTACCTGAATGTGTTGATTCACACACAGACATTCTTAGCCGAATCCCTCCTTTTATCTGTTTCCTCTTGTGTCCAAATAAACACTGTAAATAACATGTATATGAATATTTGAAACATGCCCTTAGCTTTTCAATACCATGGAGGATGTTTAACAGCATGGTTAAAACCATCTTTTCTTGGGAAAAAACTCTGGGTGAAATATAGGATGGGATCTTGCAATATTGCCAGTCAAGTCACAGACAGAAAATCAAAATCAGGCTACTGATCATGCATCATACACACACATTTAGTACCCTGCAGTAGTAATATTCTAAATAGTTTTGAAGGAAGTTTATATAATAGAAATAACCTACTTGCAATGTGAAAGGGGTCATTTCCATCCAAATGGGATAGAATAAGATATAATAGCTCTCTTCACTGTTTGATGGATCAAGTAGCTTTTGAAATATTAAACCACATCTTTTTCTTGTGTAAGAAAACCAGATTCGGTACTAATACATGGGAAATTCCAATCAACTGGCTATTATAGCATAGGTAATGCTTTCCTTTTTTCATATTAGCAGCAGATCTTGAACCATTGTTGTGAGACATTTTCCCACTTGTTTCTTGACCAAGGCTAAACTTGTTTAAGACAAATGCAGAACTTGCTCTGCTGGGGTTTTTGTGCCAGTTTTTCTTTCCTTAGTTTCTGATTCATGCCCTGGAAATATGCCTCAAGTTTTGATTGAGTTCCAAGGGAAACAGGCAGCATTTTTGAATCCTCAGGTTAGTAAATCAATATATCAGCTCCTCTCTAGGGGGACCATGTAGAAAGAAATAATCTATAGGCATAGATATAATTATCCCAGTCCCTGCTGATACCTGGAGTCCTTAACCTTAATCAGCACATATGTCAGGAGAATTTCAATGTTTTATTGTCTGCTTATCTCCTCTTGGCAATGGCAGTGAGTTTAGGCTTCAAACTAATTTGTTTGGGTCTTGCAGCTGCCTTTGATACAATTAGCCATGAAGCGTTACTGATACACTGTTTTGTAAAGTGTGCCAGGAATAGACAAAATGGTGCTCTGTTCCTTCATTCTGAGAAGATGAGAACAGCTGACCAGAGAGACACCAACACTGACACTGATCTTTAAAGTGGAATGGTAAGGCTAGCATAAATTCATACTTTTGGTATTAGTAAGACTAAGCTCCTATTTTGTTGAATTGAATTGATATTGGGAAATGATAAAGAAGGTAGAACATAAGTTTGAGATACTAGAGGCCTGTCTGTCTGAGCTGCCAGTGCTTCATGGTAGTTTTAATTGTGGTGTCTTGTACCTTCATTTTCTATTCTGAGCCTATGATTCTGGATTCTTTGCTACACAGCTGACTACAGACATAGAAGAGGAACATGAGTAACACAGCGTCATATTTAAGGCTCCAGAACAGTTTAGATCTGCTATCAAACTATCTTGAATAGAAATACCTCTGTTTAATATACAGTAACATATGAATTCTAGATTATTCAACTCTAGAGAAAGAAAATTGCCAAATACAAATACGAATATTGACAGTTTTGAGGTAACTCTGTGTCTCCTCAAAAAAACCCAACCAAATAGAATAAAAAATAAAAAAAAAAAGGCAGGAAACTTCCAACTAGACATGCTCTTATTACTTCAACTATTTGTCTCAGTTTATACATTTTATTTAGTATTTTTTATGTTTGATTGACAGTGTTTTACTAAGATTGGAGGAATGAGATGACAAAATGACCTAAAAAGAATGTACATCACGTGCAAGAAAGAGCAGTGCAACTGCTATATATTGTAACCAGTTTGCAGGTAGTTCGTGATTGCAACTTAATGTGTTGAGATTAATCTGCCCATTCATGAATGCTTTAGGTCTAGTTGCCTTACAGGCTGATACTTTTCTCCAGGCAGGTGAGATAGTTTGAAATACTAAAGTTAAAACATTCTGAGAAAACTCTAAAGAAACTAGAAGTGATAAAGTCAAAAGATTATTAAATGAAGTTTGAAATGGTCTGTAGAGTTAAAACAGCAATACAAATTAGAAAATTTCAGAAAAATATTTTTAAAAAATCTTTAGAACATTTTGTATTAGGAAGACATATATCCGTATAATTTTACAGGATTCTTTTTTACGCTTAGCTATTAAGCAGACCAGCATCAGGATATTCTGTGCATGAGGTCTTTGTTTCCTAACTCAATAATCTGGTATTCAAATCAAATAACTTTTAAATACCTAGTTGTACAACCTCATTTTGAAAGGAAGTGAAATAGGACAATTCTGGGTTTAAAGAATTTTAGGAGATTCCTTTATAAGGCATGGTTTTGAATATTTGGCATAAGAGTTGTTCAGGGGTTGTAGAGAGAGTACACTTCCCAGCTCAGTAGTAGATGAATGATAGAAGGTCTTTCTGAGCTGGTCTATGTCCATATGAGTTTCTGAGACAAATACTATTATATATTAGAATTATTGATTCATGTTAATGAAAGAAAAAAAGGTTTTACTGTGAGTCAAAATCCATTGCACAGTCTCTAATTCCAAAATGGTTAAACAAAGAATATTTTACTATGTTTGCGTCAAGTCTTTAATAGAATGGCTATATTCTTTCTGGTTTTGTTCTCTTTCACATTCTGACTCTATTATATCATCATTGGAATGATAGACAACAGTACCATGGATCTTCAGAAAAGGTGGAAAATCCCTTAGTTGTTTGGTCACAATAGGTAAAAAACCTCTTCAGGTCAATTCTGAGAACACCTTGCTTTTAAATAAGAAAGGCATTGATTAAAAGGAGACCAGATACCATCAGAACAATCCAGAAATACTGGGATGGATTCAAAAGAGCTACTAGACAAACAGAGGAAACAAAGAAAACTACAGCTGGGAACCTGTTGGACTAGAGATAATACAAACAGCAGGAGAAGAAAGAAAGAAAACACACTGGGAGAAAATAAAGCATTAAAAAGGAGAAACATAAAAGTGACTATGAATTGAGTAGACGATGCCAGAATATTTGGCATTGAGGGGCAGGATCTGAAGAGATGTCTGAAAGGTCAGGCTTAGCTCCCTTCCAAGGCTAAGTTTGCTATGGTAAAATATTAACTGAAAGGGATGTCTAGGCAACTCCAAAACCAAAAGGAAAACAAACAAAAAAACCACAACAAAAACCAGAAAACCAAAAGACAGTGTTTTTAAGAGGTAAAGTTGGGGTATAAATTTTTAAGGTTTAATATGATTTCAGTGTAATTCTACTATGAAGTTGTGCTTTTAGAAAAAAAAATATCTAACCAGTTTCAATTAATTCTCTTTACTATTTTTTCTTTATTTTTTTGACTCTAACAGTATGCTTACATTCCTGGATCAAAAAGAAGGATTAAAAAGCATAGGCACTTCAATATTTAATTTGACTTATTTCCTATTTTATTCAATTTTCTTATTTTTCTATTTTACTCGTGTCCTCAGGTTTTGTAGAGAATTATAAAGTATTTATTTTTTCTGTATACACTATGACAAGAATAACAGTAATGCTATAGGTTATTCTCTTCTGAAGCACATTAGAGACTGAAGTAATTTGCAGTGGTATAACTCCTTACTCATATCTCAATTTTATAGACTTGACAAGTCAGTCCTAGTAGGATTGAGTAATAGTGTTTCAATTAAAAGTTATACCAAGAAACGTTATAATTTCTGTCTTTCCTATAATCTCTTGTAGATGTGAACAAGAGCAAGGCATATGCTATTAAGAAACATTTCAAGGGACTTTGATACTCCACAATATGTATTCTAGTCCTACACTTTAACTAACACAATTTGTTAGTCATTTGACTTAAAGTAGTCATCTGCAGTTAGGGCAACCACTTTTCTCATTATAGACAATTGCATTTCATTTCAACTGTATTTTATCACAATTCAGTTGGCTGCTCAAATGTGGTTTTCTAATTCACCTTTTATGGAATTAGGGATACTTCAATATGTCAAAAGGCATAGGCCTTATCTGAAATAATTTCATTCTCAGATGCTTATGTGAAGAATTATTCCTTTTCACAAGAAAAGTCTTTACAAGAGTAAAAGAGGTCAGCAAGTCCCATTTTTCTTCATCCATATTTTCAGAGTTCTTCCCTCACTGCTTCATGTAACTGTCACACACAGTTCTATTGCAAAGTGATTATCAGGGTTCTTACTTTCTTTTCATTTCACAACTGTATTCATAACAAAAACTTCATCAAACATTAGACAGCTCTCTATGGACTAAAAGTGATACTGAAAGGAAAGGCACTGAAAGCCTGTGAAGAAATTCGTGTCTATCACATTACTTCTCCCCCAAGGAACAGCCTCATTTTGTAGGTAATACTGGAGAAGAAAGACTGTTTTATTGCAGTCTGTCTAAGTTTACAGGACCTTTATGTAAACAGATACTGTCATCTTTCCTAATCAAATCCACCTATCATCTCATGTGACTCCTGTTTCTCTTTACTTCCTACACCTGACTCTGCTTTAGCTAGTATCATGCCTGATATCTATGGTTTGCCTACATTATTCCTTGCTTTCCCCTATTCTGAATCGAAATTTTCCACTAAATTCTCATTATGATTCAGCAATCTCTGCTTAATCCTTCCAATGACTACTCAACATAAATACTGATTTCTTAGGAAAAAAAAATTCTGTCTTTCCTATAGTCTCCACTTAAGCTGCTACTGAGCAAAGAGTCAGAACAATTTTGTATGTTGCTTTTTTCATTATTAGCCTTCATTTTGGAAGTTCTTCAGATACAGTCTTTCACCAATTAGAAATAACATGCATGTATAATAGTTTAAACAAGTAGAGATTGAAGTTCTGGATTAAAGAATCAAGCAATCACAGCTATCTTCAGTTTCAGGACTTTAGAAGACAATGAAAACACTAAAGTAGCTCTGAATAACAATTCTTTTTTACTCAGGGTGGTTTTAAAAAGGGGGTTTCCCTACAGGGACTGCTGACACCAGGCAAGTGATTTTCTTAATGGCTGTGATATAGGACTCATATAGGTGTATCAGTGATGAAATTCCAAGAACTGTAGCTAACCACCAAAAGCAGTGACAATTTCCCTACAAAACAGCCAAGAGGAAATTATGACATCTACTCTAAGTGTCAAGGTGGACCCTTCCCTGCCAAAGCATTCCTGGCCTCTCACCACATGGAAGATGTAAAGAATACGAGCTTCTTCTTTGACCAGTTCTGCTTCATTCACTATCTGCTCATGGGGAGTTTGTAAGTCAGACATCCACTAAAAGGCAGACAGAAAAATTATTTTCAGGAAGAAAGTGAAAAAGAAAACAGACAAAAAAATCCAAACAAATATTAGCTGCTTGATTTGCATAAAGGCATGGTTTTCAATAAACTCAGTAAACTACACCACAATGGAAAACAGCTGACACTATTATGGAACTATATATTTTTTAGGAAAACAGACTTTTCCATGTCAAAATGTATACACAGCCATAAGCAAATCAAACAAACCCCCTTTAATCCATACAAACAACAGCAAAAGATCTGTCTTCTCAGGCAGTATTTTCATGTTTTTTTCAGTAATTCACTTCACTATTTGCACAGAGATACTGGTGGTTATGAATGTTTTAAAGGCAGTTTACTTGCTACAGTTTAATTCCTTATTAAGAACGGTGTACAGTCTGTGATTGCAGCTGTTTCTTCTTTTATCACTAACTTGTATCTTTAGAACTCAACCTTGTAAGAAAATGTCAATTTCTTTTTTGTTATTTTTAAAAGTTTTTTAAAGTTCTCATTGATATTGGTGGTTGCAATCGAATAGATGGGTATATTTGAGACCTAAAAAGATGCACGGTTTTGCAGGCTGAATTAAATTGTATTGGTTTAAATAAAAAAAAAATCTTTATAGATTATAAATATTTAAATTTTAATTTAATCATCTATCTGTATGAAATGGAATATTTCTTATTTCACATGATTTAAATAAAAAACCAGGAAAAAACAAGTACTTCAAACATAGTACTTTCCTTTGCTCTGTTCTCTGAGCATTAGCTATACTTGAAATTGTGGAAAAAATTATGTAGACAGTAAAGCCAGGAGTACTGGAAAAGAAGATAATATGAGCTTATATCTGTGCAAGTTAAAGCTGCTGAGTCAAGATTTAAGTGTTTTTTGGTTTTTTTTTATGTAAGCACATAAAGGAGAATTTTTTCTATTTAAAATGAATAAATAAATGCACTTTGGTAAATTTGTCTATGTACACCAGTGGGAAATATGGCTTTATGGATATCATTGAAGAATGAACTTCTCTGCATACTTGTGACTATTTGCCCAACAGGTACTTCAGACTGACGTTCTCATCAGTGATAATGATTGATATTACTGACAAAAAGAGAGGATGTTTTCAACATGCCTTGTTTCTTTCTCTTAAATGAAAGATTTTTGAGAGCTTCAGCTTTCTAGAAACTTGAAACTTGTCACGGAAACTTGTGAAGAAACTTGTCTGGAATACTACATGTACAGGTGGAATTCTGCAAGCTATTTTCTTTAAAAAGTATATGGACAGAAATTGAACAGAAAATGCTGGGGATCCATCTCAAAATTATTCATAGCAAGTTTTAAATTAGAATGCACTTAAACCTGGGTCTTTTCAATGACACTGTTCGTTTACTTGCACAATAGAAGTTGTTAATTCTTAACTGAATAGGTAAATGCGTTTTTAGACTGGCAATGTAGATCATCATGGATGCTGAAGGCTGTAATGCCCTTCAGAAGCTGTTCATCAGCAAATCTTCAGTAAAATATATGTGCCTATGCTCATTCTTTCCATAGCCCTCAGAAATGAGAAAAGGATTCTGGAGTCATTTTACAACAGAGAAAAGTTACCTCACTTTTCCATGTTTATTCATTTTATATGATATATTAAAATTATTTTTGGAACAATTCTTCAGTAGAAAGGGATTACTTTGATATTAAAAACATACACAATCTCGCACAATTTATTTTTAATAGAGCAGACTAAGGCAAAACCTGAAACTCTGCAAGCAGTTTTATGTGAATGGAAGATCAATGAGCTTCCAATCAGAGAAAGAAAATTGCTAAGTGTTTTTCTACTGTATTTTTTATTTCCCCTTCAGGTCTATGCAACATGAGGGGATTCTTAAAGCCTTCTGAGAGAGTTTTCTTTCCAAACCTAGGGACTTTATATAAAGATGGAAATCTATATTTTCTTTTCCTGTGGATTATGAGATGTCAACTGTCCTGGTCAAAACTCGTTATGCAGTCTTGACCCCTATTTGCATTAGAGTTTCAAAATGTATATGATCTTTAATTATTATGCCATATGTTCAAAATATAACATATTAGAAATTATTTATACTAACAAGTTAATGTTGTAAGGAAAAATTATTGAAATTTTGAAAAGGACGCCTGAGCTTTGTTCCACTTGGTGAGGACAATTCTATGCAGACATAAGAATTCCAATGTTAAACACAGCCAGTGCTAATGATGAAAAGAAATCTTCTAGAAGAATGTTGTGATCTAATATAAAAGAAATACTGTAGGAGAAAATTACTTGCTGAGGTTATATCTAACAGCTATAAAACAGAATATTTAAAAACAAGAATGTTAAAAAACTGGATAATATTATGAATTGATGGCACACAAACCAAATGACCTAGGCAAACCAGAAAAACAATTACCTTCTAAAAAAATGAAGTGAGACATTTTTTCTCTGATTTTATGCTAGTTTTAAAGACAGAACTAATTAGAAAAATGGTTTCATTGCTTATGTTTCTTAGGGCAAATCTCAGCCTCTACAAATATAAAGTACTGACAAGTAGGATGGAGGTGAGGGAATTCATAAGTGAACTATTAAGGCTGCAATAACTATTTTCTCAGAATCCAGACTGGGTGTTTTATTCTGTGTTGACAGTGTTGATTACCTCTTCTTTTTGTTTGTGGACAAATATCTAACAATTTGATACAGTCTTTTAGCACAACAGCATGAAGTCCTTTCCACAGCTTCATTTTTATGTTTTTTTTTTGATTTTTTTTTTAACCAAAACAGTTTAAAAATAATATTTAAGAGGATTCCCCACAGTTAAACGCATCAACAACCTTGTGTACCTCTTTAAATTTAACTCAAATGTCTCAACAGATGCTGCTCTTCCAGTCTCAATAGGGAGCAGATTCCACAATCAGGGAGTATAATTACAGAGAGCTCTAACTCCTGCTGTCTCAAAGTTACACTTAGGGCATGCTGAATTGCCTGCCAGTTTCAGTGTTCAATGGCTGACTGAGGCCTTTGGTAATAAAAGATCAGTCAAGAGTACATTATGATACTTCACAAAATGCTAACAGCTTTCTAGAATTTATAATATGGAGAGACATATGCCAGCTTTGTACACTGCTGAACAGTTAAAACCAAATACAACAAGAGTAGGAAATAAATATAATATGAGTTTGTAACAGGAAAAGTGTGTATTTGTTATTACACAAGTGAGGTAATGCATCTGCTATAAAGCATAAATTAACAAGCAATGGAAAACAGTGGTTTTAATCCAGCAGTTTTTGTTAGACCCTGATCATAACTAGGAAGAACCTTCAGATACAAACAGGATACCAAGGAGTATTTTTCTTCCATGAGTGATACAATATTAAAAAAAAATCCCAACTAAAAACCCCACAAAATTCTATAGTGAGAATTTCTTTTTTTGTATTAGTCTTCTTCAGAAATTTTTTTTTTTTTTACTGCAAGAAAAATTAAAGTAGGTGAGGAAGAATGAATCTAAAATGAATCAAAGAAATGAATAACCCTTTCTGGTTAAAGAACATCTGATGTTCTTGTCTTTTGCTGCACACAAACATTGAGACTTAGTAGCTAACTGCAACAATTCAGAAGAATCACTCATATATTAAAGTAACACAAGAGGAAGGAGGCGGGACAATGTTGAATTAGAATCAATAGAAATCAGAAATTTTGAAAGATTTTTTTTTTTGTGTGTGTGTATGCACCTCCTATTTATAACTGCAAATTCATAAGTCTTTTTCCAAAGCCAAAAGTTTTTAACTATAAATGTAGAGAATATTTAAATTGTCTGGAATGTATGGTAACTTAAGGAATTAAGAGAACACATACTACTTCACAAAAGCCAGATGACAGGAAACCAAGTAATAGTGATGGGGGTCATTAACATTAAAAACAACATTTTGAAATTTCAGTACGCTTCAGCCACAACTGACCAATTTATTTATCTTTTGTGTTCACCTTCTTAGCTAAATTATAGAATTTTGTCTCATTTGCTCCAGAGACAGAACAAATCCTTGAGCAACACCTGAAAAGCCCCCTCCAGACATTATTTACAGTATGAATTTTTTTTAACTGATAAGGGAATAGTTTGAATAAGGAAAATTCATACGTGATTAAAAATTACATTCAATTTGGATTCACTTTTTCCATTCTTCAACTAATTCACTTTATTTCTTGTAACTTCTTTCCTTGTAAAGAAGGTTTTGTGATTTAAAACACATTAGACAGTGTCTTGGGTCCCAACCCTGACAAACACAATTATATAATAAGCTCTTAAAGAAGCCTCCATAGGTGTTGCAAATGGAGGCAGCAGCTAGAAAGATGGGAAAAGACAATAAAGAAACAGTGCAAGAAACAAGCACTAAACTCAGAAGTTACAAATATTAGCATTTCAGGCTCCATTTGGTTTTATTTATATCCAATTACTGTTATATCTCCAGACATGTAGCATGTTTATGAATACCATCAGACTTATTGCACACTACACATAAGAGAAAAAGTGTTCAGAGAGCTCTGCTGACCGTACCAAGGTCAAGATACAAATACCACCAGTCTACAGGACTGCATAATCTCCAAATGCAGGGTTTAGAGCACAGAGAAGCTACACACAGTATATATATGTAAAAAAAAAAAAAAAAAAAAAAAAAAAAAAAAAAAAAAAAAAAAACCAAAAAAAAAACCACATTTATTCTATCAAAGGAAGTTGGATGGTGGCATTGAGCAGAGCTAGCAAAAGGCAGAGGTATATTTGCTAAGTACATAATCAGCTTTTGTTTTAAAGCTTTCCTCAGGATTTACCACTCCTCTTCAGATTCTTCACTGACATAAAACTTTCTTCTCACTCATTTTCACTGTTGGAATAGGTGAACAAATGGTTTTCCAAGGTACATTGGCCAGTGCTATGTAGTGAGACCCTTGCATTGCACAAGGAGTTCCCATGCAAGGACCCTGAAAGCTACAAAATGCAGAACAATTCCACTGTGAAGATTTGCCTTCTCCTTGCAAATCCCTCTGAATTCTCAGAAATAAACAAATCATTTACCAAAATTTTAGATTCTTCTCAAAATTCTCCCTGGTGTAAAACGCATATAAAATTGGGGCTGGCTGTTCATTTGAAGGCACAAAGCTGTCACAGCAGTACATTTGCTGGGGCCATTCCCTAGGTGCATTCACAGATGGTGACTACTCTATCACAGACACCTGCTGCAAAGTAGGCTGTTGCAACAAATAAACATCACTGGAAAAGAAAAAAACAGAGTAGAATTGCTAGTTTTACTACCCTTGCATTACTACATTAAACAAAAAAAAATCAAGTCTTCTAGGTTTATCAGTTTCATGTGCTGCGCAGCCAGTCACAAGAAGAAAAATTATTCTTCCAATTATTCAAGTGTTAATAAGTGTTAGCTATGTAGATTGCACACTTGTGAATTAAGTGAAATACATTTTAAATTCACTGATTTTGCAGTTTCAAAAATTTCCAGAACTATCAAATTATCCTGCATTTTTCAAAGCCCTGAATATTTGGGAATTAATCTCTTGGGGGGTTGATTTGGCTCTTTGTTTCTGTTTTGTTTGTTTTTTTATATGCACTGGGTTTTTTTCTGAATTTTTAAATAAATTAACCAAGAGTGGATAACAAGAATCTTCCTGGATTGTAATACCTTCCAGCCAATGCCATGTTACACATTGTAGGTTCTTTTATCCATACCATGTGGAAGTTCATAAGCAATTAAATGAATTTCCCATATTTTACTATAATCATTAATGTAAAAAAAAACCTCATTTATGTCTTTTAATGCTTTAAAGAACTGCAATTCCTGTTTTAATATACGAAGGTTCTGAGCACGTTTGCATGCACATGTTCATGTATATCATTTCATATAGAACCTCAGTCAATACAAAATTGTAAATGGTTTTCTGTCTATCCTTGCTCAATAACAATTCAAATTTGTTTAGCTTTTCTAGATGGAAAAAGAAAAAAAAAAAGATTATACCAGCCAGCTTCAGCTGCTTAAATGCAGTATAACCATGTTTATGTCAGGCCAGTTAAAGGGAAATCATGTCATTTACCCCTTCCTCATAAAGTCCTTCTATTAAGGAAGGTAAAAGCAAATTTGAAGTAGTAATCAAATTTATGATCTGAGAAAGTGGCTTTAGGTGACTCTGCTTGGAGCAGTGGGGTTGGAATCGGTGATCTCTAGAGATGTCTTCAGACCTCAGCTATCCTGTGTATCTGTGACACAATGCTTTCAGTGCAGAGGTCTGATTGTCAGGGTAGTCTTGGGACTCCAGATGAGGCCTCATCAACGCTGAGGAATGGGGAAGGATCACCTCTCTTGGTCTGCTGGCAGCAGTCTGGCTCAAACCACTAGGATGTTGTTGGCCCTTTTTGCTGTGAAGATGTATTGCTGACTCATGGTAAGATAGCTGTCCACAAGGACCCCGAGACCTTCTTCTGCAAAGCTGCTTCCTAGCTCATTGTTCCCCATTGTTTAGAGGATCCTGAGGTTATTCTTTCTGAGGGGCAGGACTTTGCCTTTCCCTTTGGTTTTGAGCTTCAAGAGGTTTCTGTCTGTCTCTTTCTCCAGTCTGTCAAGGTCTCTCTGAATAGCAGTGCAACCATCTGGTGCATCACACTCTGTGATTCTATGTTTATATAAATGCTCATTATAGTGAAAAATCTTTATGGCTCAAGAAGAGAGAATATAGAGAATAATTCCCGAAACAGACTGTTGATTATACTGGAATCTAAACTTATCTCAATTACATAGTCATATATGAAAAGGGCTTGAGCTGAAGTCAATGGTATATTCACATACAATCATCTGCATAATCAAAGATTTAGTTAAACCAGACAAATAAAAAAATGGAGGTTTTAAATACAGTCCATAATGTCTGATTTTCTAACAAACATTGCATGATCATTCATTCATGCGCCCACTTTCAAGAAGTGGCTGCACCACATTAACAGAATGAAGATTTGCAATTCACTGGCAAGGAAGTAGTCATGTAAAACATGTATTTAATAGACATATTGTGTAAACAAACCCAGCAAACTAATCCATGCTAGCCAAAAATGTTCAGTCTGTAAGTTGCTATCAATATTCTAGACAATCTAAACAGAGATATTTGAGTTGAAATACATGAGCTCTAAGTTGTAAGGACACTACAGGCTCTTCCAAAGAGGAAGCAGGATTCAATTTCACTTGTGAGCTCTTCAGGATAGATATTTATGTAATGTTTCCCAGCACATGGAAGTCTCTCTTCCATAGCAACCACACAGTTCTGTTTC
Organism: Peucedramus taeniatus; assembly: GCA_013400575.1. Taxonomy (NCBI): domain Eukaryota; kingdom Metazoa; phylum Chordata; class Aves; order Passeriformes; family Fringillidae; genus Peucedramus; species Peucedramus taeniatus. The sequence continues at coordinate 27,749 of WBNO01032520.1, read as the reverse complement.
TCCTCTACACAAGTAAATAAAGCTAAAGATCCATTCTTGCTGAGATGAGGACACTTCTTTCTCTATCTCTGAAATTAATATACACATACTCTTTGCTTATAAAGTCAAAAGCTCCCAATTAACTATTATTATTTCCTCCTCATACACAATCTCAAAATATACAATTAACCTAGGTGTCTTTAAGCTTCCTTTTATGAGAAAATGTATTAAACATAGTGCCTTTTACTTCTGTGGTATTTGAAATTATTTATTCTTTGCTGCCTGCTGTCTTTTTCCTTTCTCAAAGTCAGTAAAAGCAGATTAAAATTTTTCATGAACATTTGTTTATAATAGCTAGATTTTCCTTGGCTCCTTGCAAAAGAATCCCTTAGAAATCATAGGTGAAACTCATTACTGAAAAACCGTCCTTGCCGTGGGTTTTGCACCTGTTCTTCTATGTCTTCCAATTAGATTTAGGACTATCTTCACTGAGCTTAGTTTTTGTCACTTAAACTTATGCTTCCAAACATAAAATTGTCACAACACTCACCATCACCAGCTCACTCCCTCATCTCCTAAAACTGTTTCATGTGAACATTTTTTCGGTGTCCATATATGTCCATGAGAAACTTATGCTGTTTTAACTACTGACAGATATTTTCTACCTAAGCCTATTTGCAATTCACATAACCTTTTGAATCTCTAAACCAGTCAGGAGTAAGAAAAATGAGACATAGTATGACAGAGAGGTATATTGAAAACAAGGCACTTTAGCTTAATTATTTGAAGTTTTAAGCCATGACTAAGAAAGGTGATATGATAACAGCAGAGCTCAAAAATTTTGTTGGCAACAAGATGTGCAAAATCTTATGAAGGCTTTGAAGTATCCAGTCTGACAGAAGAGATCCTGCTGAGTGTGGAGCTGTAGCCTAAAGGCATCAGAAATCAAGGTCTTTGTGCAAATCACAGATATTTAGCCACAGATATTTTCATGCACTCAAAGAAGCACTGACGTGTGGAAGAAGACTGTGTGCCAAACAAAGAACCAAGTATGCAAAATATTTGTCCCAAGCAGGAAGTAATATGGAGTGACAAAATTTTAGCAGCTTTTGTAAGGAAAAGATAAGGTGTTCATTTAGTTCCTTTTTACATGGGAACTGCAAGAAACATTTAAAAGGAGTAATTTTTTTTGTGTCCAGCAACCTGCTTTCACATCGTGAATGTACTGGCCATATCTGGCTTGGAACCTAGAGGTCCTTCTAGGTCAGTTATTCTAAAATATTTTTGTCGGTTTGAGCTGACCAAAATAATGGCCAGTATGAGCCAGTTGCTTTGCCTAAAGTGTGTGAAATTATATTATTTCACCACTGGAGGCACTATGCCTTAATCTACAAAATTACAGCTAATGAGTTTTCCTAACTATAGATTTTAAAATTAAACCAGAAAATAGTTTTTTCCATTGCCTATGAAAAGAAGTTTGTCATACTACCTTGACCACAAAAATATTCCTAATAAGATGGAGTATATACTTTAAAAGGAACCATATTTCATTTAGCTACAGAAATGTTGTAGATCTAACCTCTGGATCTTCCTGGCTTTTGTACTGCTGTTGTAGGATTTTGGTCATAATGGCTTTCTGTGTTAACTAATATGTTGCTGAAAGAAGAAATTTACCTATTACAGTAAGAAATACCATTTTTTTATTTTTCACTGAGCTCCACTTTCTCTAATAATTAAAAAGTTTCCTATTTCTTCGCTTTAAAATGAAACTCAAAGGTACAATTCCTGGTAAACTACTGTGGCCAGAACATACACCCAAATTTCATGCTTTGCACAGAAATTTCCTTAGCAGTTTTAACAAGATGTCCTGAAAGACAGTCCACATAAAAGATTCAGATTTTACTACAAATTAAAAGATGCCTTGTGGCTACAGGAGTCGTCTAAATTGATGAGCTATTTTTAAATACTTTTGTAGTATGCATAGGTAGCATATTTCTAAGACAGTCATAATGGATTCTCTCTCTTCAAGAAGCAGGACTTGATTCTGGATTCCTGATAAATCATTTCTGTGTAGCGGGACCATAATACTGAGGAAATTATCCATCTTCATGGATGTCTACCATGAAGATGGATAATTTTCATTTTTCAGAAAATTCCCAAATACCATATGAATATTTTATAGTGATGTTTAGCATTGGGCACCCAACCCAACCTTATAAATGACTCTTCTGCATAATTAGCACATTAGTTACCCTGTAAGATTGAGTCTGATGAATTATTCAGACACAGTTCTGCAAGATGCTGGTTGAGGGTCCTCTGTAAGGGCACATTAAAACTATCCTGTTAAACTTTGAAATAGCAGGGAGGAAAAGAAATGCAGTTGAAAGAGGAGAGAGAGACTGAATTTATTTCTGTATAAAGAGCATTTAGAAGTGCAAGGAAAGATATATGCAGGAAAGGAAAAGGTATGTCAAAACAAACAAAAATTTTTTTTAAGTCCTCAATTAAAAAAATCTTTATGAGGACATAGAGCAACTTTCTTTGTAATCTCCAGTGTAGTCCTATAAAGGTGTTTTGAAAAGGGCAACTGGATGAAGAAATATTATGTAGCCAAATGGCTGAATTCTGTTATTAATTTGATTTACACATTTCTATCTTTCTTCATAGTCTGTTTTTGAGATAACTTTCACTTTCAAAAAATTCAGATTTTTTTGGATAAATTTTAGTTTGTCAATTGCTTGCAATCTTTTGTTTCATACCCCTGACTGTATTTAGTTTCCATTATCATTTGAATAAATTGTCAGAGACCCCAAATTATGTTGTTTGTTTAACACAATGTTGTTGTTTTTGTTCATACGATCTATGAACTTTGATAACTGGTAAAGTGTTACATAAGGGCACTGTACTTTTCATTAATTTAGGGAGAGTGGCACATGCCTGTTTCACAAGGAATTGTAAGGGCATCCTAAAATGTTTCTTGTTTTAACTGCTTTGCCTATTTTCCTTCCTTTCAGAACTGCTTGACTGACATTTTCCTACTAGAAAATCTGTGTTACTGCAGCAGGTTTAGGAGAAACACAATACTCACTTTGAGTGAATACCTATTACCAATATACAGGTCAAATTTATTAGTTGTATTTATACAATGGCTCTACTTGGTTTCTTTTAAGGTCCTTCCCTCCTAGTTTACCCTTAAAGCTATTTTAAAGGCAAGATATCACCTCAAATTCTTTAGGCATCCCCATGGGCACCTGCGTGGGACCAGACAAGGACAGAACGAGTTCAGTCAGAAGCCATTTCAAGTCAAAGACAAGAGGATATCTTGTAACTGTGAGCCCTAACCAAATGATACTGAAGCCAGACAATGGCAAAGAGCCTAGCTCTGATAAGAACACATCTTGGTTACAATGAAGCTCTCAAACCAGAAGCTTTCTTATAAAATTAATAATATATGGTGGAGCTGTTTCTAGAATTTGGGAAAAAATCCCATCTACTCCTTGAAAATACAAAAAAAAGTTGAATTTTGGTAACAATGTTTACCCATTTCATCAAGGTCTTTGCATCTATTGCCACATATCAGGTTTTTGATTTTGGTTTCATTAAGAACACACATCCTTATTATACTGTCTCTGAAACTTTATGAATTATGCTGGTGAGGCCATACCTGTGATGCTATGTTCAGTTCTGGCCTGAAGAATATTTCACTGAAAGATTGACTGACCACTGGCATTGGCTGCCCAAAAAGGCCATGGAGTCTCCATTCTTGAAAGACACTGAGTTGTCCCCAGAAATCTAGAGTTACTTATGAAATGGGTAAATTCTGCTAAACCCTTTAATATTTGTTTAAAAAAGTTGTCTTTGTCCATTTCTCATTAAAAAAAAAAAAAAAGTTTCCATGGGGGACTGTTGTGTAATATGGCACATATTTCATGCTCTGGGCCTAGATTTCTGCTTAGTAGTGTTTATGAAACACACCCATCTGGTTTGTGTGGTCATGACTCCCTCTAGTGATGTCTACACAGTCTACCATGTTCTCATACCAAATGGATTCTTGAATTAAGTGCCCCACCTCTTCATGTACTCACTGAACTCCATAATGACTGTTAAGAAATGCTTTATTAACATATAGGTTTTATCAGCCTTAATTCACTGTGAGTCAGATCTGGTGACATTTACATATGCTAGAAAATGCGAAAATAAGCTGCGGAAAAAAATGAGGGCATGATTTTAGAATGAGAGAAATTATTTCTTAATGAAAAACAAGGAAATAATATCAAAAGTCCTGTAAATTTTAGGGCTTTTAATGTAAAAGTTAATTGAAAATTACTGTTATGGTGAAAGCAAAATTTAAATGCCAGAAGATGTACCATATATATTAGAGATCTCAGCTTAACTGAGCACTAATGTTAGGCAAGGCTCAATCACTGAAAATTTTTGTAAATTTTTGTTCTGTTCATAACAGTCCTGTGCTTTTAAAGGACAAGTGTTTTTCTGTGAATCTGATTTTCTGCTACCTAGTGGAGTGCGACTACAACTGATTTGTTTTTTGTTAAGGTTGTGGGGTGTTCCAGTGAATAGTAACATACAAACCAATTTCTACCCCAAGGGAAGGAAAAATAAGAAATTAATTCCTTTATCTCTGACTTCTAATACCAGACATGGGACCCTTAATTCACAGGATCTTGTTCAGAATGAACAGATAAAAATTAAACCACAGATGTGCCAATGGAACAATACAACATTGAAAGAGTTGCTGTTGAAATGAGATGCAGTTGCATTTATCTTTTTGGCAAATCATTGTGTATGAGACTAAGGTCACTTTGTAAATTTAACTTCAATTTCAGACTTGTATGAAACAGTAACAATGCTCTCTGTAATCTCAGTTGTAAAACTTTATTAATCTGTACCAAATTCAAGTAGGAGTCTAAAGCAACCAAATAGTCTCCAGTGAGTTACAGTAAAACACCCCTGAGTGATAGTTCAGGACAAAAGAACATGTCCACTGAGAGCAATGTTCCAAATACAGGCAGTAGATAAGTGATCAAGATTAGAATATTAAGTAGTCTTATTGTTCCCACGTTGTGTATCGCCTTATCTCCACCTTGAGGATGGTATTACATGCACTAAATTTGCTTAATGAATGATCAATATTCTTTCATTTCTAAACCAGAATGAGTCACAGGACCTTTTACAGGTGAGAGATGTTGCTTGTTCTTTAGAGGCCAAGCTTGTGAAATGAGATCACTGTGAAATAATGTATTCAGCACCGAAAATAGTGCAAAATGCCTTAGAGAAATAAATCTCTAAGTCCTCATACAACAGGAAAGCACCTCCTTTAGAAAATGCTTTGTAGTTTCCTTTGGAAAGATGCAAACATACTTCTAAAAACAGAACTCAGTGGGTTAAAGTTCACCAGAGGCAATTTGTCTGGTATACTCAACCTGAATCTGTAGCTCACAAATTGATCCATATACATAGAACTGAAATGACAATAGGTAGAATTTTATTGTGCTGTATAAAATATGTGGTGCTTTATGCTCAACCTATCAGTGTTTGTTTCTTCCTACCCTTTACACAAAGTACAAAATGTCTTGCATTTTTCAAGCCAAAAAATCTGGGTTTATAAATTAGTGCCATGAGAAGTCACTTAAAAAAGGAGGACAGAACAGGATAAGTTTTTTGCAATTTATTCTGGTTTTGATTTCTCACTTCTTACTATGGTTCTTAATTTAAATTTTTGAGATAAAATGGCTAATGTTCAAACAGGTGGTAGGTTCAGTGCAAATGATGAAGTTTTTAATTCTTCAGCCATGCTTCTTCATAAATGAGCAAGTGAAGCTGCTTTAGTATTTAAATATGTAATTTCATCCTGTAAAGATGAAGAGAAACACTTGTACTATAGCTTTGTCTGAGAGAGCAGCAAAACAGTCATTCAAAGTTTTAAAATAATCACAAGTTCTCCTCTCATTGTCTTTTCATTAAAATCCTTCCCTAAATCCCCTCTGTCTTAATTAATTTTTCATTTTTAATTCAAATGTTGATTTAGAGTAGATGATAATGTTCTTGTTATTTGATTTATATTTATTTGCCCAAATTTTTTAATTAGTCACGACATGTTGTTGGATAGTAGAATTACCTGTGACATTAGCATAAGTCAACAAAAAAAGGACACTTTTCGAACAACTAAAATATATATGTGAAATAATTTTTTCATTAAAACCTAACCCCATCCAATGAGGTCATGAACACTTCCAGATATGGGTCCTTTTGGCAACCGACCTGTTGCAGTGCCTCAGCACCCTCACAGTAAAGAATTTCTTCCTAGTAACTAATCTAAAAACTGTGCTCTTTAAGTTTAAAGCCAGTCCCCCTTGTACTAGATGTCCTTGTGAAAAATACCTCTCCATCTTCTTGTTGGCCCACTTCAGTTAATGGAAAGACATTTTAAAGTCTTTCTGGAGCTGTCTCGTCTCCAGGCTGAACAGACCCAACTCTCAGCCTGTCTTCACAGAAAAGGTCCTCCAGATCTTGTGTTGGGGGCCACAGAGCTGGATGCAGTACTCAAGGTGGGGTGCCACAAGAGCAGAGTGGAGGCAGAGAATAACCTCTCGTGACCTGCTGGCCAAGCTGCTTTTGATACAGCCTAGGATAGTGTTGGCTTTCTGGGCTGCAAGCTCACCCTGCTGCATTGTGTTGAACTTCACATCAACCAACACTCCCCCAAGTCTTTCTCCCTAGGGCATCTTTCAATCCATTCTGTGCACAGCCTGTATTCATTTTTGGGATTGCCCTGACCTGGCTGCAGGACCTTGCACTTGACCTTGTTGAACTTTATGAGGGTTTCATGGGCCCTTCTCTCAAACTTCAAGATCTCTCTGGACAGCATCCCTTCCCTCCAGTGTGTCAACCTCAGTACACAGCTTGGTGTCACTGGCAAGCTCGCTGAGTCTGCGCTCAATCCCAGCCTTTTCCTTCTGTGATTTGCCTGCTGTGTCTGGAGTACTTGTCATTGAGACCAAGGCAAAAAAATCATTAAGTACCTCAGCCTTCTCCCCATCCCAATTACCCAGATTTCCCATTTCCTTCCAGAGCAGGTCCACATTTTTCTTAGTCTTTGTTTTATAACCAATGTACCTATAGAAGCTTATCTTATTGCCCTTGACATCCTTGGCCAGGTTTAATTCTATCAGGTCTTTAGCTTTACCAACCTGATCCCTGGCTGCTCAGGCAATGTTTTGTGTTGCCCCCAGGTTACCTGTCCCTGCTTCCACCCTCTCTAGGTTTCCTTCTTCTGCTTGAGTTTTTCCAGGAGCTCCTTGGTCATCCATGCAGGCCTCACAGCATTTTTTCTAAATTCCTAAATTCCGAAATTTCTAAATTTTTAAATTCCCCTTTCCTGAGAGGCATCACTTCTGAGCTTGGATGAGGTGATCCTTGAATAACAACCAGTCTTCTTGGACTCCTCTGTTCTCTCAGGCTTTTCCTGTGAACCAAGCAGATCACAGAAGAGGACAAAGCATGTTCTTCTGAACTCCAGGATTCCACCTCTGTGCACCCTCCTTACTGCCCTAAAGTTCTTGAATTTCAACATTTCATGGTCACTGTAGCCAAAGATGTCTTTGTGTTTCACATTCCCCACCCAGTCCATCCTTGGTAAGAACAAGGTCTGGCACTACACCACTCCTTGTTTTCTCCCCTATCACTTGGAGAAGGAATTTGTTCATCAACACAGTCCAGGAACCTCCAGCATTGTTTATGCTCTGCTGTGTTGTCCCTCTAAAAGATAATAGTGTATAATATTTTCTATAAGTTAATGCTTTAGGCTGTTCCTAATCAGATCAGTGGCATCATCTTTCTTTTTTATTAGTATATCATACTTCTACCATTCTCAAGGTTGTCCTAAATCTATCCTTGGAGCAGTCCATTTCCATGTATTATACTGTGGCCTGTCATTTTTTATTGACAGATGGTTAAACACTTCTGTTGTCACTGTAATCTACTACAGAAAGTTTTCAGCGATATCAGTAGTGCTCATTCCTTCAAATCATTACCTAAGCAACAAGTGTAACTTCTGCAATTGTATGGTTGACGTTTTCTAAATTATTCCATTGAAACAAGAAAGATTTTTTTCATTGTTTCAGTCAGCCAAGTCATTCATGTGTCCATAAAAGACCATCTTGCTTCAGTCTGTTTTGTGCTTTCCACCTTAGCAGTGACTGCCTTCTTGATGTCTTCCAAGATTGTCCCTAATAGAATAGTGATTGTTTTCATTACATGGTCAAGGGCATCCTGTAATTCACTGGTAACTTTTGTTCAATATAGTGTGCAACTTCTCTGTGTTCCATTTCCAAACAAGTGCAGTGATGCCAGAACTCAGTAGGAAATGAGCACTTTTAAATACTGTTTCCAGTGCCTCATTTTAGACTCAATGGCATTCTGCAGAACAATGCTTACATTCTGCAGTATATGGTTCTGCCATTTTTGTATACTTGCCATTTTTGATATTTTGCTTTAAAGGAAGCTATCAGAAGTACTATTAAACTGAATTTTCTAAGAGGTGCACTGTTTTGAAAGTTTTGAACTTGTTCTAAGAGGTTTACTGGTGTCATTATTTTTTGGTGAAAGAAAATCTCCTACAATATGGAACTGAAGAAAAGCTATTTTTATTTCAATTATATACATCTCAGAGCACAGGGAAAACAGTGATAATCTGATTCAGCTTAAGGATAGGTTTTGTTTTGGGCAGTGGTGCATGTCAGCTGCATAGATAATATTATTTGAGCTGAAGAGGATTATTTAGCTTCTTGTAATGATGTTACAAAATATACACACAGGTGCTCTCTTTATGGCAGTCTATTTCAATGTCTCTGCCACCAGCTGGATTGCTGTGCAGTTCACTGAAAAGAAATTGATTATTCCCACAGACAGTATGTCAGTCTTACCACAGAGTGGTATTTGGTCTTGCTATGTGTTATGGCTAGCAGCCACTCATGCTTTATTATGCCAAATGCTGGGTAGGATCTGCAAACATGATATCCTCTCCACCATCAAGAAGCTGTGTGATGGTTAGCATCAGATCAATATACAGCTCCTCTATCCAAATGCAGCTTGTTTTGCAATAGGGTGTTTTATGTTGATAGGTGGTTTAAACTGTCACTAAAATTTATATAGAAAACAGAAAAAAACGAGAGCCTGATAATTTCTTCCATGAGAAAAGAGCATCAACCATCTGATTACATTTCATATACTGATCTGCACTTAGGTAGTAGGGTAAGATTGACCTTCCAGTTTTTAGTGAATGCTTCTAAGGACATGGTAACTGCTTTTTCCCTTGCAAATCTGCAGATATCAGTGAAGGAGAGTAGTCTGAAGAAAAAGAAGCAAGGCAAGATACAGTGCTCAAATCAAGAGGTATTTAAGGTGAACACGATACAATCAGTTCAAAAGAGTTTTCGCTGAGCAATACCTCCGTATTTCTGCTTTGCTAACAGAGAAAAAACATCAGCTCCACATGGGTTTTTAATGTACTGTATGGAGGGGATGTAGAAAAGCTGAATGACATCTGTGAACAGCTGAGGCCAGGGAGGGGGATGGTGTGGTGAGGACAGTTCAGTAGTATTCGACTGTCTCTGATTTACAGATTTCATTTTTTTTTTTAAAGGTTTCATTTTTGTTTTATTTCTATACAATTTCTATTATCACAGGCTTGCTTCTGTGGCCATTTTTATTATATCAGTGCCCTCCACAGTTACACAGTAAGTATGTTTTACATACATACACATTTTTTTTATAAGTTTAGTTCATTCATTTGTTTCCTGTAATTCCACTGATCCTATAAATGTAATTCTGTTCTCTGATCAATCATTCTCTGATTGATTTCCATTCCCTATCCTATATCAATGTTTCTGCTGTACATTGTCATGACAAGTGCATATTCTTTTTCATTCTGTTTTGGTGCAATTCCACAAAGGTATTGATTTTATTTTATATTTCCTGTTATTCAATTCCTGCTGACTGACTGAATTACAAATGTTTGGGTTTTTTTTAACAGATCTCATGTGTTGGCAAGAATGATTATTTTCAACCTTCTGATTACTTATGCTGCTTGCTAAATATTTATTAATTACTTATGAAAGAAAGTGGTGAGTTTTTCAAACCCCATCTATACAGGAATGTGGGAATTGCAACTCTGCCTTTTGTATTAAGTTGGATAACTCTCTGGTTGACATAAGATTCCCTTGAAGGCTGTCCAGGCTTCCAAAATGGCTGTACATGACCTCTCTACACCACTGCAGAGATGCAGAACTCTAAGGACATAAGAATGCTCAGGTCTTCCTCTCCATTGTCCTGTCCTAGAATACAGTGATAACACTGTCCTTGTTAAAGCAGAACATATTTCTCCTAAAAACTGCTTTTACACCAAAAGTTTGCTATTATAAGTATTTTTTTTGTTCACGTAGATAAAAACTGAGAGATGGAAAGCAATGTTAAGCTCTCAAAATCACACAACTGTTTTAAAATTCACTGAATAATTACAAGATAACATAACTGGTTACATTTTCAACTTTAAATACTCATCTTTTCATTTTAAATTCTGTCATCTTATTTGATGGCAGGAGTGATACATGGAGTTGATTGAGGAGGTCTGGACAATGTACTTTTTCCCTTAATAATCCATTGAATTTTACATAAATAATATAAAACTCTATTTGCTTGTATAGCATTTTCTCGGCATTCTTTTCACCGCAAAGACTGTCTGAAAGATGGAATCAGTTCAGTAATCTGGAAAATGAGTCCCTAGGAGAAAGAATGCACAAAAGAAACTACATAGTCATTTGAAGTTTTCTATGATGTATCAAGCATGAGATTACTAGGGAACAAATCAGGTAACACAAGCATCTAATACTATTTTAGAAGATCTGATGTCTGCTCTTCAGCTGACTTTCTGGAAGGGAGCAAGACTGATTTGTGTCAGTGCCATATTTTCACAATGCAATGTGATTGAATACATTAAGGCTTCTGAAATACTACTAGATACCTACTTTTTGACATTAAAAAGCTCTACAGAGACCATGATCAATTCTGTATTTTTCAGGAAGAAATTTTATTTCCTTGCTTTCCCAACGTCTTTTGATAAAGAAAAGAGTATCATTGCTTTACATATTATGCTGAAAATACTAAATGGAAATGCACACATACACATACTTAGTGATAACTTAAAAATGTTTAACCCTTTTTATGCTCTTGACTTTCATTTAGAACTGTACAAAGAATATTACTGGGAAGTTTTACTTGAGAGTTTTGAATTCCCAAAATCACGACAGTCAAGACAAGGAGTTAGAGGAATTTCATTCCTCTTATTTCTGAAACTTGGTTTCTCAGCTGAGGAGATCTACTGGAATTCAAACAAGTCCAGATATTCAGGTTTCTTTCTTAGTGAATAATTGACTATATTCTAAATTTTTTTCTTTATGCTAATTGTAATGCCTTCTCTCAAAGATCTCTTCTCAATCAGTTGTCTTTTCTACAACATATATAAAAATACAAAAAAAAAATTAGAGAAGAAAGACTTCGACATTTGGATCAAAATGTTCATTAACATGTTCTGATAATCACCTTTTCAAGAGAGAAAGATACATTGTACAACAGAAATTGAATTTCTAGTTCCAGCAAAATGGAATAAGGACTGTGTATCATATTCTTCTATGCTTGCCATATACCTATATCTTTTTCATACAGAATAAAAGGACAGGAAATTTTTTCACTACTTTTTTGGGTAGTCATTGAGAATCGCAAAAATATTTATACTTCATCTCCCTTAGATGGGTGAGTTCTATCTATCTCTGTCTATCTGTTTGCCTATTTTCAAACTTGTTTTATAAAGCAACATATTCCTCTCTGAGATGACTATATTAAAATGTGTCCCTCTAGAGCAATATATGTTGCTGACACAGCTGGTTATTTGGTAACCCAGGGAGCTGAAAGATGATGTCTTTTTGAAATTAATGTTTGTCTGGTTTTATAGCACTACTCCATAAAATGTGTAATTCAGCATATAAAATTTTGGGAGAAATATGTTTGGTTGCAAAAAAAAAAAGGGGAACAAACATTTGAAGAGCAAAGTTCTCTCTTAGGTAGACATTTTACTATTTCTGTTTTTCCCTTCTTTGGTTTTTCTTCCATCCTACAGAAGTAAAAGTAATCTTAATTCTTCCAATATACACCTGGGGAACAGCAGAAAAAAATAAGGCTAATCTCACACAACCTGTCATATACTTCTGAGACAAAAAAGGGAGAAAATTATGTTACTTTAAAAAATTGAAAGTTCCCTTAGTAACAGGGTAACAGGTGAAAAAAACAATAGGAAATGTTCTCAAATTGCACCAGGACAGAGTTAGAGTGTATATAAGAAAAATATTTCCACTGAAAGGGTTGTCAAGCTTTGGAACAGGGTGCCCGGGGATGTGGCTCATCCATCCCTGTAAGCATTCAAAAAAAAAAAAAAAAAAAAAAAAAAAGAAAAAAAAAAAAAAAAAAAAAAAAAAAAAAAGAAAAAAAAGAGATACAGATGGGGCACCAAAGGAAAGGACAGGGTTTTGTTGTTGATTTGATTTGGCAGTGTTAGGTTAATGGTTGAAATTGATGATTTTAAATATCTTTTCTATGATTTTATGATTCTGTGTTCCTGGTGCTAAAGGTTGCTGAAATCTGCAGTATCCATAACCAAACCATATAGTGTAAATATATCTTAAATCAAGGGTAGTTCTGTGCTGATATTTTCCTCTCTTCAGTTCATGAGCCTATCACCCAAAATATCCAGAAACAGATTTTTGAGATCATATTAATTTTGGTGTGCAATGATAAATCAAATTCTGGTCTTTTCAAGGTTCCACAAAGGTTTACTTATGTGACACTCCTAGTATTGAGGAGGCAAATTATATGAAGGTATTTTTGAAGTATTAAATTCAAGGAAAAGTCTCTTCTCCTGTGTACTTTCAAAAGCCATAAATGTCTGAGAAATTCTAAATATCTTTAAAATTCTGCAGCAGTTTCTGAGCAGACTTGGTAGGTTCCCTCCCCCATTCTGTGACACTACAAAGCATAATGGGATTAGTCTACATCAAGTGGCTATCAATGGTAAAAACAATACATTAAAAAATTCACCTAAAAATAATGTTTTTCAACCAGCTGTTAAATCAAGTAATTTATTTGTTTTATTGCACATTTGCATAATAGGGCAAACCAGAAATTCTCTGTAACAGATGTGCTGGTGGCAGGGAGATTTGATTACTGGCATCTATTATTAATCACTGCACAAATCTTAAATGATTTGTTTCAACAGTTTGATCAATTTACATCCAAGTACTTGCATTTATGCACAAAATGTGGAGATAAAACATCTGTTCACACCTTTACTAGCAGCCCTGATTTTTAATAAGGTTGAAGTTTGTGTTGAGGAAGACACAAGAGACTGACAACTTTTGAAAAGATTTCACTGTTTCTGAGAATAACTCATAACTGAAAGGCATTTCATGTTGGCAATAATATCTATCTGGTGCTTCTTTTGACTTGAAAAAAACAATTTTCTAGAGTTATCAAAACTTTCACAAATTTAATTAAAGACATTTTTATTATGTTTTGGGATGTGTGTACAAATTGTTGAGACTCTGGTAAAATGATAATGTATATCTTCAACATTAAGTATCTTGAATTTTGCAACAAGTTTCTTCTAGCTTAGATATTTGCTTGTAAATTCCCAGTGGTTGGAAAAACAAATACTTAATTTTATTTTATTTTTTTATTATTTTAATTTTTCCAAAGGAGGCAAAATGATGGATATTCAGCAAAGACTACAAATGGTAGGAGCTTTGCACTTCAATACATTTCAGACAAGATGTGTAATCTTTCTGTCTAAGGGTCAGAACCTACAATTGTTTATATTTGTCTCAATAATGCGTCTGAATTGCTGGATTGACTACCATTGATAGCTATTTTCTTGGGGAAAGTGATATTCTAGATGGTATAAGTCCTAAGATGACATGAAAGCCACATTACCAGTTGTATAATATGTCATTTCTGCCACCACAGAATACAGTTCATGTTCATGTTTGGACACAAAAGTGGATGAAGCATATATGCTGTCATATAATTTATAGGAGACAGAATCACAGGGCAGATAGGTTTGTAGTGCTTTTAAGATCAAAAGAAAGCCATGCAGATATCCCCTCATGGTCTTGTGTCCCACAAGAAATCAGGAATCCACTGGATCTGTTGCTGTCTGACTGTATAGGTGCTATGCTGCATCTCTTCCCACTGAGTTCAGGAACATTCTGAAGGCAAATTACCTCATAACCAGCACAGAAGATGGTACTATTGCCTAAGGGTTAAATTATTTTTTACTAGTTGACAACATTTGAAGCATAGGTTTATAAGTATACCAGCAAGGAAAAGTTGAAGTGCTCCAGATCTGATGGCTGCAAATATGAAAATAGTAGTCATATATGCCATATAGATGATTCTCATATACTGAGGAGGTCTGCCTGAGGTACATACAGTTTTTTCACAGGAAATAAATGGCTCCAGTTAGTGTTTCTAGCTTCTATACATCACATAGATAAATCAGCTACAATATAACATAGAGAGCTAAAAAGTGATTTTGTTTAAAATACAGGATTTCCATCTGGAATTTTAATAGATCAGATTCCATTATATGCTTAAAAAAAAATTAGTGAAAAAAGTATATTTTCATCATCAAATTGGCAACTATTTTGACCTGACAGCATTCATGAATATTTCAGCTCTGAGTTAGAAATACTGCCTGCTATGATTCCCCTTATACTTCCATACGCACTCATCTTGTAAGAAATATTTATTTTTGTTTGTTTTTTGACTTTTATTATTAGAATTATTCCTTTTTTTTCCAATTGACAAAAACTTTCTTGAGAAGTTCTTTCAAAGCATGCTCACAGCTTCCTGAAGGGCAAAAAACCCAAAAAAAACCAAAAAAAAAAAACCAAAAAAAAAAAAAAAAATTAAAAAAAAAAAAACACAGCAGCAGCAGATATAAACACAAGAAAAGGCTTATAAATCAGGGTTATGAGTGGTTCAGTAATTCCAATATGAGCTATAGGACAAAATGTCTAAGGGAGTAAGAGGGTAATACAATCCAGACAGCAAACTTAACTCTATTACAGATACACAGGATACACAGCCGTCTGCAATGCTATTACTACAGTTGCCTGAGGTGTCTGTTGAGAAGCCAGATGTCACTCCTCCATAACTTAGTGTCTTATGATTGTCATTTAATCTGAAGGAGAAGGAAACATCATGTTTAGATGCAGCAAATATAAACCCTAACTTCCATTGCATTCCCAGCTTGTTTTATAAAGTCACAAAATGTGAATTTCAAGACCACCTTTAATGCTCAGGCTATCTAGCTTAATTGTATTCAACAGCTAGCCTTATTTTTTCTAAAATATTTATATTAGTTTTGATTCTCTTGTATCCATTGAAACTCTCTTATATTTTCATACTACATCCCAAAAACATGTAACATATATTCTTGAGGTCATGCTGTAATAACCAAACTAGCAGGCTGTGGCAAAGCCTTCATATTATTAAGTTAGTAAGAAAGGGCTTAGGTCATTGATATCTTAGGTTTCCAGACATCTTTAAAATTTTGCTGGTCTTGGGGACACTGAAAGGAAAGTTTCGTTTCTAAAACTGGAAGTTAACCTCCAAATAAACCCTAACATTAATCCAACAAAAGAAACTCACTCCAATTAGAAAAAAGAAGAACAAAGTTGTCTGCATTGTCATCAGCTTTTTCTCAGGGCTGCAGGCTCTGGAATAAGCTACTCTAACAACACTTTCCATTTCCATTTCAAAAGATATTTTGTTTGCCATACCTTTGAAGTCATGGCAGTATCCAGAATAAACTGGTCATTTGAAGTGCTGGATTTCCAATCCATAACTGTAACACCAAACCTAATCCTAACACATAGATAAAATTAAAAGCCCCATCTATACAAAATAAATGACAAGCGATATTGGCTTATAAGAGAAAGAATGTTCTTGTCAGCTGAAGCCAAGGACTTATATCCTCTACTGTTCAACTGATGAGTTTTCTAACCATAAAACAAGGTTAGGGTTTGGGATTAGTGTTTGGAATGTATATATATCTGCCTAGTTTATTGCTCTATGCTATACACCCCCAAATACAGGAAGAGATCGGGTATTGATTGGCACCAAGAACTTCTGTTACTATTTTTAATGGTGTAATATTTCTTCTACTTATAGCTAAAGTTAAGACAAGGGCAAGCAGACAAGAGTGTGCATACTGCTTAAAGCCGAGGATTTCTTTTCTTCTTCCTCTTCTTTCAGTTGGTCATCTGGGCACAGTTTAGTCTGGAGAAAAAAAAGAAGTTTCAGGAACACAAATTTTTAAAATCAATTTTTCATGGACTCATAAAATAAGAAAGAACTAGAGGGCCTTTACCTGGGTTCTTTTCTATAAAAATTATTTGGAATGAACAGATTTGGCTTATTTAAAAAATACAGTGATTCTTTTGAATATGAGTTTTAAGTAGAATATTGTTTATATCATAGAATGGTTTGGCTCGGAAAGGACCTTAAAAACCACTTTGTTCCCGTGCTCTTCCGTGGTCAAGGACCATCTGCTAGACCTGATTCCTCAAAGCCCCATCCAACTTGGCCTTGAGTGTCTGCAGAGATGAGGCATCCATAACTTCTCTGGGAAATCTGTTCCACTCTCCCAACACCCTCAGAGTAAAAAACACCTTCCTAATATCTAACCAGAATCTACCCTCCATCAGCTTAAAAACATTACCCCTTGTCCTGTCACTATACTCCCTGATAAATGATCCCTCTCCAGTGCCCTTGTAGGTCCCCTTAATATACTGCAAGGCCACTAAATTTACATTCCTTTAGCTCAAATGCAATTAGTCAGTTTTCATTCACAGAAAAGAAGGAAAGGCCCAAGTTCTATTGACATAGAATGATTCTTGGGTGGTGGAAATATTTGATGATCAAAATCCTTACTCTATCCCATAACTGAAGAGTAACTTTATTTTTTACCCATCTTTGTATATCTGAAGGTGTTTAACCACAATATGACAATAGATTTGCCTTTTTCTTCCTCTGAAAATTGATGAAAAAATTATTTGAACAATTCAATCAGCTTTTTTAATTTTTTTGGGTTTTTTTTCCGAAGCAGTTATTTCTCAAGCTGAAAGCCTCCATTCTTGTAATGGCCCAGTAGTAAGTATTTGATGTTTGAAAACTGAAATATGTGGCTAGCTATTAAAGAATATAATTTCCTGGGAACAGGGAGGAATAGGGAGAGGGCTTAATCCCAGTTTCCCATTTCAAAATATTAAATGTACTGCTGTTTTCATAAATAGACCCATGTTTAAAGGAACTGGTGTGTCATTCAAACTTTATAGGTTCACTGTCTGTGAATGGACTGATCTCTGCAATTAACTTTTCTTCAGTGTATTCTTCTTGGGTCTGAATTTAGGCACAGTAAAACATAGAACAGATTCTTTGTGTATAAGGTAAGCCTCTTTCTAATCTAAAAACAGTGTCTCTAGCTGAGGAGAGTGCTGTCATACTTGTTGAGTTTAACACCTATTACATTCTCTAGACCTTTGTTTTTTCACTACCCTGGTGTTTGAGACAGGCACAGAGAATGCTACTAGCCCATGACTGCTGAATTGTGCAGACTCAGGGGCTGCACAAGCTGGTGTCTGGATGTTACAAACCATATGGACTCCCCATGTGTGTCTTGTAGCCAGGGCCTGTCCCAATGTCCCAGCACCGAGCAGGGTGGGTGGGGACAAATTAGGACAGACAGATTGTTAAGCAAAACCCATAATGATGAGATCTGTCTGAAGAGAAGTTGGGAAATTAAGTCAGTGGATCCAGGTTAAAACCAGTCCTGGAGACCGTAATGAGGGTCAGACACAGCGCCACAATTTCTGGGCAAGTCTATAGGCACATCCACGTTCGAGCCGGGGAGTTCATTATCTGGGTGAAGTTCAGGGTCCAGATCAACAGGGTGTATGACTGTGACATAGTTTGAACTGTATTTCAGGCACATTTCAGAGGGAAATCTCTGGCTTTTCCACATCTATTATGCGGAAGGAGTCAGAATAAAAGTAGCTTAATTTCCACAGAATGAGAAGTTATATATTTTATATATATAAAGTTATAAATATAAATTTATATAAAGTTGTATAAACAAAACCATTTTTGTTGAAATGGGTCTGATATGACTTCTTTGGCACTTCTCATTTTGCAATATAAAATGGCTAGACTTGAAATTTTAAGAATCTGCATTTATTATAACTAGACTGTAGCTCTTCCTTTAATAATGTTATATAGTGAAAATGGCAGTATAACATATTTTAAATATTTTATTTGTTACCCTATCACATCTTGTGCTTTTGTTTCATATACTTGCCTTGAAAATACTGAAAGTCTAATGTGTAAAGAAAATGGAGGTGCATGTTTTGTGAAAGTGAGATTTGCCACTGAAAAAAAGAGATTGAGTAGCGTTGAATGCATTGAACCTTAAGGTTTGTTGAAGCTGTTTTTCTTGACAGACCAGTATTTATTGGTATGATATAGCTACCTGATGCAAAAGGATCATGAACCTATATTCTATTCTGAATGAACACAGAAGGGTTTAAACATGCACACAAATCATAATGACTAAATATCGTTGACTAAACTATGCCAGTGAAATATATGCACATATGTAAAAAGGCAATTGTGCTGAAGCCATGCATATGCATGAACAAGATGAATAATTGCATGTGCAGGCTACCACCAGTGCGTGAAATTACCTGTTTTGCAAGTGTAAATTAGTGTTTTGCATGCCCATTTACCTGTTTGTTGTCCTTATATTTGTTGTGTTCAAGTTAACTGACTGTCTGATAATTTGTGTCTTAGGGCACAAACAAAAGAATGAAAGGAAAAATACCATTTTAATCTTGAGAAGAAATAAAAATGAAATTATTTTCCATTCTTATACTAGAGATGTAATATTCATGTCATTGAATATCTACAAAATATATTTGTAAGATATCCTAAAATCATATAGTGTTAGTGTTATCCTCCAGAACAGCCAATACTTCAGAACATATGCACGAAGATTGATGCAGTTCATCGCACACTTAAAATAACTAAAAGTTGCAATAGGAACATGACAGTCATTTTAATGCTAATTTTTTAAAATATATTTCATTTAGAATAAAGAGAACTCAAAATAGTTACGATTCTTGAGATTTAAAAACTTCATGAAAACTAAAAAAGAAAAACAGATATAAAACCCATTTGTCTTCAAAATGCTGCACAATTGCAAAATATTTTATAATCCCTAAATCTGCTTTGTATTGACCACACAATTTACCTATGATATGTAAGTCACTTATAGCAATCATGCAGTTAAATTCCATTAACCATAGCATTACAGGAGCTGGCATTTCCAGACCAGAACAAAATACTAATTTTTAGTTTCATTCTTGGTGAGATAGCAATGCAGTAATGCTACCACCTGATCTGAAAGTAACTATACATTACTACTCTTAGGATCACAGCACTATCATTTCAAGTTTTCCTAGTATCCTTTGAAACTATTACTGTGCAACTAATTTCCTTTATGTGCAACTGTTATAGTCCTCAGAAGACAGTGCAAATTAATGCAAGCTACAAAGACAAATAAGTTGGAAATCAATAACGGTCATATTGTGTTCTTCCTGTTGAAGTACACAGCAGCATTATTACCTGTGAGCCTTCTTTCTATACATTCAGGACACTGCATTAATTGAACTTGAGACAGTCTCTTTTTTACTTCTCCTAAAGTCTCTTGAAGTACTCCCGCTGAAAATACTAGCAGATTTATGTCAAGGGGTCTTTTACATCCTCTCTAAAGGGTTCAGACAAAATATCTGATACAGTTCTTCCCCCTCCCCACAAAACTGAATTAAGCGGCATCATGAACAATGCTGTTACTAATACCAAACAATAAAAGAAAGTTTTAATTTGCTCAATTTCTACAAAAACAAAATGAGCAAAGTGTTATGGACTTATCTCTTAAACAATGTAATACACAGGAAAAAAGCATCCAAAATTTTCCCTGAGGCTAAAAGTCTTGCCTGTGTTTTGCAAGTTTCCCAATTGCTTTTTGCAGCAGTCTGTATTTTTCCTGAACATATGTAGAATCCAGTTTTGGAGACAATTTAACAGAGGTCCCCTGTGAGAGAGCTGAATACAAAAGTGCTGAATACAAAAAGTACTTTGGGGGTACCTTAACCCTTTTGCATGAAACTCACTTGAGGAAGAAGTATTCAGTACTGAAACCTTCTGTAGGCCAAGGGTTCATTCCCCCTGTGCTTGAAAAGTCCAAATCAATGAGGAAGACAAATTTTAGGCGGATGAAAGGAAGTGGTTTCTTTTGTAGTAAAGAGAAGTTGGACCCAGGCTGACTTCCTACAAATCTAGTAATGGTGTCTAAAATACTGGTAGTGGTTTGTAAACTGTTGCCTTGGCTCACGGCTTCTCCAGTAGATAATTTGTATCGGAGATATAGTTAATTGTAAGAGTGCCAAAGATAAACCAGGCAAATCACATGAAACAATAGGCATGTTTCACTGCATTAAAAGATCTGGGGATTGCATGTTCATGTTTTGTCTTATTGAGATGACCCTTTTACCTAGCCTGGAATTAATTGAGTCTTCCTTCAATGTTTCCTTAAATAATCCAAGTATTTCTGCTTGCTTCCTAAAGCCAGAAGTGGTTCTTATGAAACCCCTTATCTCCTCACTTTATAAGCTCAGAGAAATACACTGCAGAAGACATTTGTCTTTACAAGCCTCAGCTGGGTATTGCCAGAGTTATCCATGGGAAATCCAGAGCACGGATGCCCAGCTGGCAAAATTCAGATATTCAGTGTTGATACAAGGGAAAGTATTTCCATATGAGATATCAAACAAGTCTAGCTCCCCTCTCTTTCCTTCAAATTGCCAGTTGCTAATTTTCTGGACCCACAGAGTACTCTGTTAAACCTTCTTATTGCATTACTGTCTGTTTAATAATAAAGTAAAATTGACCATTCAACCTATTAAAAAGATACAGTAAATCTCTGCTTCAGTAGTGTGAAATTAAAGATTTTGTTTGCTTATGGTTTATTTTTATCATGCTTTTGATTTGTTGGCCTAGAAAATAATTAATTGATAACAGTATCTTGTTTACTGAAAAGTATTGAGTAAAGAAGCCCACACAAATGATGATAGCCTCTTATTACCATTCTATTTAGTTTAATGAAAGGCCTGCATCAAAGGGTCTAACCCCAGAGGATTTTCTAAAGTAGGATTTATGCTTTTCTACTTTAGTCTCCTTTTTTTTCCCCTGAAGCTTTAAAGGTTTTCGATGTTTTGGGCTCTGCTGTTGTTTCACTTGTATAATGTATATTATACCTTTGAATGACCTCAGCATTGTCAGGGTTTCACAAACCTTGATTTGAGCTAACTCAGCCACAAAAGTACCTGAAACAATAAGTTTTTAAGGTTGTAACAAACATTACGTTTAATGAGTACAGTGCTCAAGTAATGATGCACTGAATCAGTATGAAGCCTCAAAAATGATTTTTGTTGGCACTATAAAAGGAATGCAATTTTTCTTGTTGAAATACCATTTTTCAGTTACTGCATGACTGATGTGGTAATTATCCCCTACACCTGGGATTTAAATCCAATCCTACAAGCCCATTTTCTGTTTGCAAGCTGTCAGACTGATGCATAGTCTTTGTTCTTATCTGGCAATAGTCGAGGAATCAGTAATTCAGAAACAACAAAGCCACTGATGGGTCATCATGTAATCTGCACTGAAAATTGCAATCTATAATGAGATTGGAAACACAGATGAGGAGACTAAAAATTATTACCTACCATACCTAAAATTTTCAATTTTATTGCACAAATATGATCAAAGTAGCTCATAAATTTAGGTATTAGTTGAGAAAGAGTAAAGATTACTTTTAAATTAGGTGAAAAGGAGATAAGTTATTTAAATGTAAATTATTTGTTTTACAGCAATTTAATTCATCTCCAGGGTGATTCACATCTTTACATCATTTTATCTTCCATTTCAGAATATGGTGTATTTTGTTGATTAGTCAGGACTGGTGTAAAATGTTTTGTTCCCTTAAAACAAATATAAGTTCAGTGATAAAAAAAACAAAGAGTTGTCAGCCGAATTTCATGTTACAGGCTAGGAAGGTGTGAGCTGCTTCTCAGCAAAGTAACCAAAAATAAACTTCATATAAGTTAAAAATATAAGTTTTATTGATGTTCCTGACTTCTTTAATGCTCTGACAGCAACTTACAGAAGACGCTACACTGTTGTTCTCAACTCAAAACCATATATCACTTTCTTCTGCAATAATGAGGTTATGACTAGTATGATGAACAGAAATAAATTATCATAGATATTTCCAGTGACTAAGCACTATGCTGAAAAAGTGAAAAAAAAATCCAATTATTCCGGAGATTGACTGATACATTCTTTTCTTCAAACTTTCTTGAAGAAATTTGGTTCTTTTCTACTATATTTTCCTTTTTTCTAAATGTAATCTTTGGGTCCAGAAAGTACTCTAAATTCTCCATTAGTGTTCAAAATGCAAAATTCTAGAAAGTCTAGAAAAGATAGATCTATCCAAAAAAAGACAAATCTATAATTTTTGTAACAGTGCTGGGGATAATCCATCCAGAAAAAGTTTAGAGGCACACGAGCCATTCAAAATACCTGTTTACTCAGTATATGACATGCATAGGTCCATAAAAACTATTTAATTTACCTTGTTCATGTACCCCTCTTCAATCACGGTCTGAAATTAATTTCACTTTTATTTTATTGCTTTTTTTAATTTATTATCTTTTTTTTTTCTTTGCTTTAAGTTTATAACAAGAAATCGCCTGTGGAATACATTTGCCAGCAGCCAGAGTTCTTTAATAGAGGTCTGTATGTCTTTTCATGAAAATGGTTGTGGATGCTAGTCTAGTCTTTGCCCATTATAACATGCTCCAAACATATCTAGTGATAAAAGTCTTTGAAGGGTTTATGTACAAAGACATTTAGCTCATAAGTTTCTAACTAGTTTGGAAGCTTCCAAGATGACCAGCGCAGCTGTGGTGGCTATAGATTCTAGCAGGGGATAAGGAGACCATAGATCAAGTTTCAATTTTCCTCAGGTTTCCTTACAAGTGAGCCCTTGGCTTACCTGTCTTCTCCAGCTGTAAAATAAATCCAAGCAGATGTGGTATACAGAAATAATGTCAGAAATAAATTATTCTAATGAATCATTGAACTGTTGGAAAAATACATCCAGAATATTTGCTTGTATGCTTCCTGCCAAATGGGAACTTTTGGAGTCAGTTATTTTTTGTCTGCTTTTATGTCAAGGACTAAAAAGACATACTGCCCTAAATCATTCTTCTTCAAATTAATCCAGAAAATCTCACTGTAATAGAAAATATGGCAGGAGGATGTAGATCCAAATGTTACAATACATAGCTACCTTTTCTCCTTTAAGTCTGCACACCTGATATTCACTGTCATAAGATATATAGCAGTATGTTATGTATGTCTTGAAGTGCAGAATTAATAAACTTTAACTTGTAGAGTCATTATTCCTATTATCTCCACACTATTCAGAGGCTGATTTCAGGAGTGCAGCCCTTGGCTGACGTGTGTACAGTGTTCTCAGTAATGCATTTACAGAAATATTCCAGCAATTGCCAATGTATACTAAAAGTAATATAATAATTTAGGTAGATTGTATGGAGTAGATTACAGATTTGATTAAAATATCAGAGTGTTTCTATAATGAGATATATTGACCTTATGTTAATCCACCTAAAACGTCAAAGGGGCAGGTAGGGATTAGAATATATACTTCAGATTCTTAGTCTGAGACTAATGAAGTACTCAGTAGACAGAACTGCCATAATTCCAAAATAAGACAAAAAAATTAGGTTTTATTTACAAACTAAATCAATCAAGCAAATAAAAAATCCATAGAAAATGCAAGCACAATTAAAATAAATGTGCAACTCATGCATTTAAAACAAAGAATTGAAAAATTCCATTAACATATCAGCTGTTATTTAATAATTTTAATATTTGTAATTAAGTCATTACTGTTCTTGTTGAGAGTGATAAAAGGATCTTCTAAGTGACTGTGTCCTAATTAACATTTGTTTGTCCTTATGCCACAATCCTAAATATTAAGTATTATTCCTTTCAGAAACCATATGTATTTTTAGCTGAAAACTGCTGATATAAAAAAGAAAATTTGATTTTAAAAGAGTGAAAATTTTTGAGACAAACTAACATTGATGTAAAAAATTATATACTTGCTATGTAAAGACAAAATATTTTACAGACACTGAAGACCAACTGAGAGCACAATGAAAAATCGGTGGCAGTAAAAATGAATAAAATATATTAAATTAAAAATATTTATATTTACTAAAAACTGCAAGCATATAAATGAAATATAGAATAGATACAGCAATAGCCTTTACACTCTTGAATGTTTCAGAAAAACAAGCTTTTGTTTTGTGGCCTTCATGTATAACACAGAAACACAATACTTTTCTGTCCAAGGCAGTTTCTGAACTTGAGCTATCAAGTTTTGAAACTGATTTTTGTTACCCACAGACTTCTACAAGTACTGATGTGTACCATTACTTATGAACAGTTACATGGGACATGATATATGGAAATCATTCTCTATGTAGGTATTAGTGGTAGACATGGCAGTGCTAGGTTTATTGTTGGTCTTAATCTTAAGGATCTTTTTCAACCTAAATGATTCTATAAACCTATGATAAGTTTTACCATAAAATCTATTATTTGCTTTACTGCTTGGAAATTCCACCACAAACATTTCCCTGAAATATGAACTGAGTCCTTGTATACAAGGTCCTGAGGACCCTGTATTCTGTGCAATTGCTCTCAGTACTGCTTTTGTTTTCCTTCACCACAGACACACACACTGAGTAGACTGAGTAGCTTGTTTTATCTCACAGTATTTCGTTTCATATGTCCCATGCCCAGTGTTTTCATTCAAAAAGTTCATATGCTTGCCAAAATTCTCAGCACATCTCTGGTATGGCAAAACAATTCAAATTCTCCTACCCATCTGCTGTTTGCAGATCTTATAATTGCCACTTAAGCCTAAAGACCAAATACAGTCAGTATGCAATCAGATTTGATGCTTAAGATTGTCTGTCATTAATGTAAAGAATGCCAAAATTAAAAGCGCAACAAACATGAAGGGGAAATTGTATTTATATGCACTTGTGATTCAGGAAGATAAGAAATGATATGAAAAGAAATGCAAATGTTTCTATCACAAGAAAATTAAGAGCAGATCAAGAGAGAAAAATATCTGACTTTTACTGAAGGGAGAAATCTTAGGTGATAATGTCAAGAACAGAGAATAAGATCTTAAAGTATTATTTCTTTACGATATTATTTCAATTTTAAAAAAATTCTTCAAGTCCTACTTGTATAAGTTTTAAAGGCTACTGAAGGATGGATCCCACCACAATCTTCTATTTTGAAAAGAAGTGGTTAATGGTGTTTGATGCCAAACAAAAAGGTATTTTACTTTTTATACTTCTTCCACTAAATGTCCATGAAAGTCGTTCTCTCACAGTTTTTCACAGTCGCTAAAACGGCTAGTTTGGTAATGGTGTTAAAATTTAATAAATAGGTTTATGTATAAACTAATGCCAAATTATTTTTAATATTGGAAGAAAAAAGGTTAAACTAAGTTTCATTTAACTAAATGATAATAATACACACTTTCATGTCCAGAGTTTATAAATGGTTCAAGATTTATCCATAGTATTTGAAATCTACCACTTATCAGAATTAATCTTTCTGCTATGAAAGATCATGTTTTGCAATGTTTCTGCTGTCATGAACAACCAGCCATTAACATCTAATGTTTTTTCTTCTCCTTAAGAAATGTGAATAATCCCATACAAAATTTTGCGATTTAATGACATACTGCAGAAAAAAACCCCCAAAAAGTGGTCTAGATTTGTCTAGTCATTTCAACTGTGTAAACACTTCTTTATTCCAGAACATCAGCTATTGAAAATATGTCCCAGACCAAAACATCAATCCTATTTTTGCTTTTTCTAGAATATTTGACATGCCTTTGGAAGTTTATGCTTTTTAATATAGTCTTGTCACAAAGCAACAACTCTTAATTCTTTAGAGGCAGATCTGTTTTGATAAAATTTGTCAGAGAATGACTGTGGCTTGAAGGACAAGAAAGAGTAACTTGTCAGTATTGCATTGAAAAAACTTTAGACAGAAAGGGAAAAATCAGAGTTCAAAAAGGACCTTTTAGTTATTTGTTTTACATACACAAAGAAGCATTTTGCAATCCAAAAGCACATTGTAGAAATAGGGAAGGGAGTTGATTATTTTGTCATTCAGTAATGTCATGGTATAATTTTATTTTTCATTATTACAACCGAAAGTCATGTTTTTTGGAGTTCATTAGTGAATCTAGCCTTCATTTGACAGAATGAAAAAAAATCATATACATAACAATAGAAAATGAAAAGAACCCAGCAGCTTCCTTAAACTAAGAATACCTTTAAATAACTTATTGAGAATTTTATTAAGAAATACATACTTGCAATTTGTCACAGAAATGTTACCTACAATGACAACAAGACATACCCCACTCCACAGCAAGCTTCATTTCACAATCAAAGAATAACAATGCCTGCAAGGTATGAACAGAACATTCCTTCCATTTTTCAGCTCTGTCACACTCTTTTATGTTTTGTTCATAATGGCAACTGTCTTGCTTGATGTATCATATAGATGTTCTCACCTGCTTGTTGTCATTCAGCTGCTAAATGAGAAGAATGAATATGTATAATTCTTCCAAAATTGCATTATAATGACACAATCTGGCATATTTTATTATACATCCCACTAGACCCTGATTGTTTTGTGCAGTTTGCTTTCAAGTTACACTACTTGGGTTTTGATAGCTCTTGCCAACTTCCTCAATGCAAATCTTAAAAAGTGGAAGCAATGGGAAAAGTTTTTAAGTATAGACTTGATAGAGGGGTAAAAGAATGGTAACATTTCATTCTTCACCACTCATTAAAACACAATATAAGTTTACTTTAACATATGAGGATTTTTCTAAATGGATATTTTTGATGCCTCAGTAAATGACAGGAATAGTCTGCCTTACATATCTGGGAAAACAAACATTTCAGGTTTTATTTTCTCATAGAGATTTCTTCTGCTTTGCAGTAATTAATTGTCTACTTTGGTGCCATGAAAATATATTATGTTAGTAACTCTGGTTTTTTATGTGGTTTAACCCCAGCCAGCAAGCAAGCACTGTGCAGCTGTTCATTCACTTCCCCATCCCTGGGATTAGAGAGAAAGGAAATGTGAAATCTAGAAAATTTATGGGTTGAGATAAAGACAGTTTCATAGATAAATGAAAAACTGCCCATGTAAGCAAAGTAAAACAGGAAATTAATTCAGTGCTTCCTATGGGCAGGCAGGTGTTCAGCCACCTCCAGGAGAGCAGATCCCTGTTATACATGGGAAGACAGATGTTATCACTCCAAACTTCCACCCTTTTTATTCCCTCACTTTATAAAGTGAGCATGATGTCATAAGGTCTGGAATAT